>JAAEAF010002018.1:0-92442 GCA_011037195.1 Triatoma infestans
GACAGGACCGGTAAGCTGGCATTCCAGATCGCTAGATTTAGCCCCTCTTGATTTCTTTCTTTGGCGATATCTAAAGAAAAAATTTATACCAAGAAACCAACAACTCCAGAAGCATCTAGAGAAGACTTGATCCAAACCTGCTTCGCAATTCCGGCAGACATGATGCGATTAGCAACTTCATATGTTGGGCAGCGATTACGCTTGAGTCGTTTAAGCCGAGAAGGTCATTTTGAATAAATAGGAAATATTTTTGTATCGATTTTTGTAAATAAACTGGAAAATTGTTATGTTTTACCTGATTTTTAAGTCCCTTATGGTTTTAAAATAGCTTTTAAGTTTTATCAGCATTTGAACTCTCTCATTTATTCGAAGTTAATAAGAAAAGCCACTTTTAATTTTAATTTACAGACGACGAAAATTGAATCTTTATGGTTGAATATCTCGGCAACGGTTTGAAATATTGAAGTGAAATTATTTCTTCATTTTTTTAATAGTTTTCAATATAGTAGTAAAACGTGGAGGTCAAAAGGAAATCGCACTTTCAACCAGCGATCTGAGTTGTAAGACAGCATTAAAATCAAAAAACCTTAACACCATCATAAACTAGAGCGAAAATACTTCAACAAACTTTATGTTCATTTTTTTAGATATCTTGCTTCGTTTAGGAGTTATTTCAAAAGTGGCCCGCTTAAATGGGACACCCTGTGTATATGGAAATAAAGCCTACAGTTTAACTTAATACACTTATATAGACTTACCGATTTATAGACTTAAAAGTAGCAAGAGAATGATCAGGCAAGCTTCAGGATAAATTTTTAATAATTTCTATTGCTAGACTTGTTCTTGAAGACTCTTACTAAAACTGGTCATGAGCATATCTAATCTGACTCATTGAAACGGTTCGGAATTGCACGTCTATTTTCTGAAAATCTCTTTATATAGAATATCTGGATCTCACTCAACTTGGGATTGGGTGGAGACTATTGTTGCCTAGAATTCCTGAGGATATCTTGCATGGTTGGGGTGTGTTTTTGTGATTTCGGAATTTGGCGCAGCACTACGGAAATCATAAGAAGTTTGAAGTTGCTTGTTTTCACCGATTCAATTTTTTAACATTATGACTTCTTTTACTTCAAATAAATTTGTTTTAGACATTCTTGTACTTCTCATTATGGCTTCTTCTACCTTCAATAAACCAAACAATCATCTCTCCAAATACTCTTATTTTAATCAAATAACCTGCGACAAAATATAATATATAAATACATAGAAGTACAGAAAGTTTGAGAGTTAGCAATGGTTATCATTACCTATGAATTTTAACTAATAATGCTATGGCTCGCATAAATAAAATTGCATTACTATGTTAATTTTATCCTATTTACAATTTATTCTTCATAATGGAGTCTGTAAAGTTTTTATTATTATTATTACCTGGTTAAAGTTTCCTACAGACATTTCTAAATTAGCCTTTTGCTTGTTTAAGTTAACAATTATAAATAATAAATGCAAGAAATATGTTATACAATTCCAGTCTAAATATAACAGTGTACTTTTTACAATGTACTTTATTATAATAAATATCTGAGTTTAATTAACTACTTATTAACTATTCATGTTGGGGGAATTCCTACTTAACTTCTCTTCTGATATTGTTGCAAAATGTTGATTAATTGATATTGTAAACTTCAAAAGATAAGAGCTCTTTTTTTTTTTTCTGTGTCATTTATTAAAACTGACACTTATTGTCTGAAGACATTTTTTCCCATAATTTCTATAATTTTTTTTTTTGAAGAAATTAAGTTTCTTCCAAACTAATTTTATGGCCAAGCCCTCATTGGCGTAGGGGTTTTGTTTAAATCAAATGGGCTCATTGATGCTATCTCCCGAAATGCCTCTTTCATAATTAGTGTTTGTGGAAAATGTTACAGCTCTGATATGGGAGATATCTTTGATTATAAATTCATTTTTGCAAGACCCATATTGTGCAGACGATCACGACGAGGAGATAATGCCCTGAAACCGAAGAATTATTTATCCAAATTCATTCTTTTAGCTCAATCTATGAACATAATGAGATCCCGACATGTTTGATAAACTTTTAGCGAAGTGTGTCTATGATTTTTCACGAGCCACTGAAGTTTGGTGGGGAAGTCACTTGGGAAAACTGTCTTTATTTTTTTCACCATTTTTGGTGTTTCACCAAAGATAAGGAATTATTTAAAACCCTTCGAACCATGTAGATCAAAAGAAAGGAAGTACTTGGAGTGAAATTTTTGGTCGGTTATCTAATGGATAAAAGGTTTTGATGCCAAACTAGGTAATTATGACGTTCACTAGGAATTCAAGAAAAAAAACTTTCGGTGAGGAATTTTCAAGTTCTTCTGAGAAGAAATGAGGGAAGAAGAGAAGAGAAATTGGAGACATGCCCGCATCACATCACATGCAGGCGGGTTTATCTTAAAGATTAAATGAATTTGGCGCACACACACTCACAGAGCACCCTCACAATTCCACTATCCGCATATAAATGTTTGTATTTATCTGCCTATGTTGATTTAATTTTGTTCTCTCTTTACGAGGAAGTTGCTGAAAGTAACTACGAAACTTATCATTCATTTAGGGAGGAGAGGGGATTATACAAATTATATAGAAGCATAAAAATTCATTATGACAAATTTCATTTGTAAATAAAATGATAATAATTGCTTCCTCAAATTTTAACCAGCTATAAATAAACTTTTCGAACTATAACTAAGAATAAAATATGGTTGTTGAAATTAAATGACAAAATGTCCTGGTATATAATATGTATAAAACACTTTATTATACAGTGTCGTGCTTCGCAGGATACATATTATATAGTCAGGACATTGCAGTTTTATACATATTATATAACCAGGACTTTTTGTCTTTTAATTTCAACTATCATATTTAGTAAAAGTTTTGAAGTCCAATAAACAAAACAGTGTTATGGTCTAACTAAGAATATAAAAGAATTTGTTGACCTTTGATGAATTATGTTATGAAGAAATTTGGTGAGGATCGGTCAAGAAAAAACATGCAATTATTGCAGCGTTTCGACAGAATTACCTGTCTTTATCAAGGCTTTAATATATAGAAAGTCGTGAAGATGTCGAGAAAGAATTTTTAAACATACACATTTGTTACATCGCACAAACATAAAAAGGAAAATTAAAAGTTACTAGTGTCTTGTCTTAAATCATCTACAGAAAATTTCTTTTTCCACATCTTCACGACTTTCTATATATTAAAGCCTTGATAAAGACAGGAAACTCTGTTCGAAACGTTGGCATAATTGAATGTTTTTTCTTGACCAATCCTCACTAAATTTCTTCATAACATAACTAAGAATTATAAATGAAATATTTTTAATAAATATTTAAAAGTTAATGTTTAAATTCGCCGAAAGGGTTGCGTTGAATTAGAAATAATTTTTTTTTTCTTTCTAGGTGCTTTAACGATTTCCGTAATTAAAATTCAGGAAATGTGGTCTTTCCGGGTCCTTATTTTAGTAATAGTAGGTAAATGTAAATGATTGAATGAAAAGAGACACCTAACTGACATAGATAATCATGTTTTATACTTGCATGAATATTTGAGTTGGATAAATCATAAGTAGAGGAGAGTAAAGATTGAGATAACGACTACAGAGAACTTCTAGATACAGTAGATGAGCGTTTTCCCTACCTTTTCTTTGTTGATTTTTACAAATCCTAAAATTTAAACAGAACATCTTGGTTATTTTATAGAATGGAATATTAAAAACAAAAACAACATAAATAAATAAATAATTTAAGAGTCATGAAAACAAAATAAGCATTTTCTTATTTCTCTGAAAAAATCTGTGAAAATACAGAAATAAGTTAGCGTAATATAGTTATCTAAAGACTTCGATATTTTCAGTTTTTGAATTACAAATTCTTATATTATCATGCACAATATTAATAAAAGGGAGAATTCTCAGATACCACATAGCGTTGTCTATTCCTGTATTTGAATCTGGTTGTAGGTAATATGAAAATCCTGCCTCACTTAAGTAGGTCGTTTTTAAACGTATTGGAATCCTTTTATATTAAATTTGTCCAGAAATCTTCAAAGCTCGCTTCTTAATGACTTTATAAGAAGCTTCCTTTAAAAAGCGACTGGCTGGCTCTTTGAACTGTTTATAGATTTGTAAAGATTCTTAAAAGCTATGTTATGATTTGTTAGAAACTGTTGTCTTTTTGAGGGATTGGTTTTGAGTGCGAAATGGGCCTGTAATTTTATAAGGGGGATTGAGCGAAGATTCTGCTCAAACTGATAGTTATCGAGTGCTGGCATTACTTAGGATGTGGCGCCGTAATTTGTTGGAGGATATCAGTGGCACTGATGTATGTAGTGATATAAAAAGTACATTTCTATCACCCCTTTAAGCGGCCTCTTGTGCTTGGGCAGCCCGTGCTTAACACGCTATCGTAGAGTGGTCGCTTTTCTAGATTGAAATTACTTCCACAAAATTAATCTAAGGGTAAAATGAAAAGTAGAAAATATGCAGAATTAAATTTTGAACTCTTTTTGTTTTACTTACATCTTATTAGTCAAGTAGAAAAGTTACATGTAGGTGAATTTATCATAATAATCCTGTAATAATGTCGGCAGTATCTCGGGAAATCTCAAAGATAAATTTTAGGTATTTAAACATCAATAAAGTCACAAAATAATTCCCTAGATAATATTTTTGAGTACTGGTGGGGAGTTATTTATTGTTTCATTATTTAGTGATTAGCTATCATCAATGATATGCCTATAGTTGCTGATCTTAAAAAAAAAAAAAAAAAAATTGCAATATCTAGATTTGAAATCAATTTACTAGGGATTACTAAACAAGCTCATTAATTTTTTTTTATTTCCACAGTAACGATAAACTTGAAACGGAATACAAGCATACATTACTCCTATTACCAAAGTACGAGTACTAAAACCCTTTAACCTCCGGTTTAGAAGATTTAGTGAGAAAAAAATTACTATTAGATTGGGTAAACTCTTGCCATCACAGGAAGTTTAGTGCCTGTTGAAGAGGATTGCGTGAGTACTAAAGCTTTAGAGATACCACTGATTTATAGAAATGAAATGCAAATTTTATGAATGAGAAGCCAGTAGTGAACTGGTGGGCTGAATTGTATGAAAAAGAATATTATATATTTTTCTGGGATTTTTTTTGTTGGTAGGAAACAAATTGTCACGTAAACCTATAAATCAGACAAAATATCTGGCAGTTCTGAATCGAATATATATATATGAGGGAGAGAAAGAGATATAGTTTGTTATACAAAAGTTAAACAATGGAAATAGATGCTGCTCCCCAAAAAGATTGGGTTAAATAATAAATCCGTCAACAAAAATAATTAACAAGTTGACGAATAACAATTATAATAAAATTAAATGAATAAAGTGGCGGAAAATATGCCATGTCAATTGGAAAGAAATCGAACATTCAATTTAAAACTGCCCTTCCACCGTTAAGTATTTCTATTTTTGAGTTAGAATATAGAATGAAAAGGGCAAAAAATTTGTTTCATTTTCTCTTCAAGTTATTATTAGCATTAACGGATTATTAAGAATGAAGAAGGGTTTTTTTTTTTTTTAATTTAGTCACCATATATTTGAAGTACTTAAAGATACATTTCTGATATTTAACTTATGATATATTAAAATAAAATGTTTCGTGAATATATATTTGTGCTTTATGTAAAGATGCCCGCAAACCTTAGTGATCACCCCCTCTTATCGCAGCCTTGCCTCTTAACTCCTCTTACCTATTCATTCATATTTAAAATACAAACATTCTCTTTTTTCAGTCTCAAGTTTTAATAACAAAAAATTTTTATTCATTATTCCTTTATATTAAAAAAATTTACACATAAAGAAATATTTAGGGTTTTTATCCCCTCTTTCCAGTTGGTAAAATTGAAAGCATCACCTTGGGTCAATTCAATTTATTTATTTGCCTTGGGGATTAACCCCATACAAATGAGTATGGTTCTTTTTAAGGATACAAAATTATACAGACATTCTTCAAAACAGACACAATAAATTGAAAAAAAAAATTAAAGAGAATATAATTAACACGAATCATACCTGCAGTATTTATTACACTTAGTGTGACTAAACGGATAGTAGCAAAAGGTATGTTTAATTACGGTTCTACGAGAAACTTAGAGATAAAACTTTTTCTACAAAGTTGAAGAGCGTTTTGATTTCTTGTTCTGTATTAGGGTTCAGTAAAAATTTGTGGTCAGTTTTCAGATACACTATGTAATGATATGGCAAGGTCATAGCAATGTCAAACCTTCACAACACGTAACAAAGAAAGAATAATTTATAACGAGTGGCCTACCGGCTGCTGTCTTCAAGACAAGGCCGCGGCTAAACAAACAAAACCAAGGGTCAATACTTTACATCAAAGCAAGCACCGATAAGGCTGGCCACTGACCTAAATCACTGGTCACCGAACTAACCAAGGTCGCTCAATGTCGCACACTAGAACAGATGTGTTGGTGTGAGTGTTGTTAGCACTGATATAAACTTCGCCCCATTGGAAGAGGGGATGATTATACTTCAGTACGTCTTCAAGATTATTATACGAGCAGCAGTTCGCGTCCCTATACAGTTTTTATTTATACTTATTTCCTTAGTTGTGCATCTTAGTTCATTTATTTTAATCATTCTAAATTATTAGTTATTTATCTCCTATTTATTTTTAAGTATTTCTTGTTAATAGTTACCATTACTCACATTTAAATTATTGTACAAATACAGTCTATTTTTATAAATTCCGTGTTAATAATTCGAGCACTAACTTCCAAAAATCTCTAAACTAACTTCCGCCCTCTTCAAGACATCTACTACATACCTCAGGAATCACAATAAACGATTCCACTTCAACTATCTAAGTGGAAGAGCTGTCTTATGGGACTGTAAAAAGGCCATTCAACTAATATATGTTTAATGTCTTCAAAAACATTTAATGTGCACAATTTACAGTTAATTGAGGGATTAAGATTATAGCTAGAGGCTTTATTGGATATTCTGACATTGTATTTTCCAGATGTTCTTATCTGCGAAAAAAATCTAATATACCGGTATGGAGCTTTAGAAGTTAAATAAAATGGTAATTTATTTAGAGGATTAAGAAGTTTGTTATAGTAGGTATTAAAATTAGAATTGGACAAGCGTTGAATGTCCACATTGTGGAAGTGTTCACTAAATGTTTTTAAAATCGTAGGGATTTTCTTCTTCAAAGAGTGACTGTTAGTGCTATTTACTATTTCCGTGTAATCAATTGGAGATAGAAATTATTTGAATTGAGATACCCAGTTAAATTTTGTGTGGAGATCAGTAATACCAAGAAGTTTATTAAAACATACTTTTTGTGTATCTCTTACCTTCCATCTCTAGAATATGGATTAGCCAGTTCAAAGTCAATTTCAAGATTGTGTAACGAATATGTAACTCACTTGTTTCTAGACGGATTAAATAATTTGGGGTGTTTTTTGCAAGCTGCAGATGTCTTTTGTAGAAGTAAAGGGATGCGTTTTCTAGATCATCAGCATATCTACCCAGACTTATACACCGTACAAGAGTGTGCTCGCGACCAATGCTTCGTTAAGCTTTACTTTAGATTGCCATGATGATAATCTAGATCTAGAACAAAGAGCCAATGTACTACCAGCTGCCATATGTGCCTTGGAGCTTGCCTGACCAGCTGCTTTGGCAAATAAACCAGGGCTGGAAAACAAAACGCCAAGATAATTAAATTCCAGCTCTAAACCACCATAGGAAATTTTTTTAGTTGTTTTGGGCCTTCCCTTATAAAATTTAACTATCTTAGTTTTACTGATATTCACATTTAGCGCATACTAATCAGAAAATTCTTTCAATATTGACAATTATGTTGAATATCTCGATAACAGTCGCGTAGAGTAAAAGTAATATATCGCAATCAGAGGTCACCCTGATGCCAAACTTACCATTTTCCCTGAAAAATTGTTCTATCTCACTCGCTCAGATTATAAGCTGAATAGCAACGGGCTGATGGGGGTCACCTTATTTAAAATTAAAACTTTCTCTTTTTTTAGTCTCAAGTTTTAATAACAAAAAAATTTTATTCATTATTCCTTTATATTAAAAAAATTTACACATAAAGAAATATTTAGGGTTTGTACCCCCCTCCCCAGCTGGGTAAAACTGAATGTATAACCTCGGGTAGAAATATAATTATGACCAAAAAGTAGCCTAAACGTTTTACTGGGCTATGAAAAAAATATTATAGAAAATTTTATCCAGAATGAACAAAGAAGAGTCGTAGTTATGAAAATTCACAAACATACCCAGGCTACTGTATAATATGTATACTGTTAAATGTGATGGATGACCTAGTTTGTCTTCGAATTGTCTTCTTTTTTGTTTTATTGCTTGATGAAATTACCGTTTATACGAATAAGATGATAATACACAATAATAATAATATAATATAATAATAATAATTGTACTTTATTTGCAGAATAGAATAAACAAATAAACTTTACAAAGCACAGAAGGCATGGCTAACGCCGTCTGCCAGAGATTGGTATTGAGTTCATAATAAACAAAAAATTATACTTCCAAAAATGATTATAATAGAAAATGACAAAAAAAAAAGTATACTAGCAATAAAAAATACAAATAAAAATAGACAAAAACAAGGAATAAAAGTAATGCTAAAATAAAAGAGAGTAAATTATAAATCAAACAATTAAATTCTTTAATGAGGCTAAATCTATAATGCCAGGCTTGTCGGGTATACTTAAGCAAATTGATGCAAGTATCCGCATTTCGCAAAGAATCTATTATAAATTGAGCGGAAACAAATTTCGCACCCAAGCATCTCAGACAAAATTCGGATAAGATAGGGCATTCACACAGAAAATGATTAGATCCTTACATTTAAATTGCACATTGCACATTTTTCCTTGTATTCCAGTCTATCAATCCATGATACATAGTTTAAATAAATTAATTCACTTCTCAGTTTGAAAAGGCACCTTAGATCTGAAAGCTTTAGTTGGGTATCAGAGTCAACATAAAATATACTGAGCTTGCCATTAGTATCTAACAAAGTCCTGTACAAAACAAAACGCTCAAAGCTCATGGTGCGATTCACAGACTCCTCCAAACTAACCCGTTTTATTTTTTGCAAAAGCGCCGAGAATTGAGACTCCCAACCCGACAGATTATCGAGGGAAAAATCAGAAGTCAAGGAGTACTTTAGGGCTAGGTTAGACCATTCTTTGAACCAAAGTATATTTTTTCTTACAATTTCACAGGCTACAATTTTGGAAAAGCGATTGTCGATGGCAGACAAGATCTTTAAACAAAATTTAAAATGGAGGCGCAAAGTATAAATGTAAACCAGATCTAACCCAGTTTCAATATGCAAAATATAAGAAGGAGCTGTAGAAGGTAGTGCAAACAACCTTTTGAGGAAATACCTCTGAAATTGCTCCAAAATCTCAAAACGTTGGTAGCCCCAGACTTGAGCAGCATAACAGATTATGGAACGTAGTACACTATTGGATACACGATATTTGGCTTTTAAAGGGACTTCATTTAGTGAAAGAAAGTGATTCCCTGTTCAAGCCCAATTTTGCTACAGAAACTCTATCTTTAAAGTGGTGATTATAGGAGAGACGGGATGACAACGTTATACCGAGATACTTGTAAGTATTAGTTATTTCGATTGGGGCACCATTAAATTTCCATTTTTCAACAGAACTCAGTCTACCCCCTTTTCTAAAAACCACCACTTTTTTCTTCTCTAAATTAACATTTAAATTCTATTGCTGACAATATTTTACAAGAATGTTAATGTCCCTCTGCAAGCCGACAGGGCTATCCGAGACAATCACTAAGTCGTCGGCATATAGTAGGCAGCTGATCTTCAATTTACCAACAGAAACACCACCCTCAAGTGCAGAAGAAAGATCATCGATGAATAAAGAGAAGAGGAGCGGACTCAGGAAGCAACCTTACCTCAATCCAGAATCCACAGGAAAAAATTCAGAAATTCCATCTTTCCCTCGCACTGCTGAGCGTGAATTAGAATACAGATTTTTTAGAATGTTAACAAATTTGGACGAAACGCCGATGTTGAACAGTTTAAGCATTAGCATTATGCGATTCACAACATCGAAGGCCGTTTTAAAGTAAATACACACTTATATCAGGCAATTATGGCTAGGCAGCGTTAGCAACCATTTGGATGATACTCATCGCTATTAGTGTGATTGATTTTGACTGTGGAAAAAAGATTATGTTACAAACATACTTTCCGCAGCTGTAACATAAATGTGATACACTTAGCTTAGCTAGCAGCACAATAAGTCTAGGGGCGGGCTGCTGAACAATTGAAAAAACAGATAGTTTGAATAATTATGGTCTTAACAAGTACCTTTGGTTCCCACAAAGTGTGTCGTGCATCTGAACACTTTGGCAAACTGCATTTCACAATAAAAAAAAATTTATTTTCTCTTACTCTAAAGAAAGCCCGCAAGAGGTATATGTTGCATGCAGTTACTTGGGGACTAGCGATCTCACGGGTTACCACAGCTCAGTGATGTGATGTGATGTGACTCAGTGACTCTGATGCACTTCATCAGAACAGTACACAATACGCTTAAACTACATACATTCTGCCTTTTACAGACAAGGACAAACACAGTAAACAAACTAGGGTCTCCGTCCCTAGTTAATTGGCCTAAGCCAAGGGAGAAGGAAGGGATTAGCTCAGTGGTAACGGGCTGGATTAGCAACGCGTAGGTCCTGGGTTCGAATCCAGCATGCTGCCCTTAGATTTTCTCTTCCTAGGAGTCCCTACGACTCAATGTCCGGTGATGGGCAGTGCTGTCTGTTGAAAGAGAATACGGCTTGGAGGCCAACAGAGCAGTGAGAAGGTTCCGAGGGGCACAGTAGACCTTTCAGTTGCAATACAATAATGCCCTACAACTATGTGCAATCTACACTAAAGAAAAAGTGTTGCTATCGTCTCAAATTCCAAAATTCGATTGAGCATTCATCGAAAATATACGTTTTGAAGTCTCTTGAGTAGGCAAAATATGTTTTTAGCGAATAATCTATATATATGTATGAGAACAAAATATATCAGCAACAACAAAAAACAGTGGGAAGCACAAACTTGATATCCGTTTACGAATCACCACCGCATCTGACAAAGGTGGCGATTTTATTAAGTAGTTTTTTCAGTTTTTCACAATTTTCTCAAGAATGACTTCAAGGATTTTCCTAAAATTTGTTACTATCTACACATATGAATGCCTATCACTTTTATTTAAAGTATTTTTCCAGTAAAATTGATTTTTCGGCTTGTTCTGTGGGAACAGAAGCGTTAATCATTCTTCCGAAGTACCACTTCATTACAATGAACGATTCTACGATTTAGATAATTTTAATAAACATTAAAACCATTGATGAAATCCAAATTTAAAGAAAATCAACCGAAAGTGCGCACTTTACAGAATAGTTGATTTTTTTGAGTTTCTTAGCATTTTCTTGAAAAGGTCTCTAACGTTTTTGTTTAAACTTGGAATGCTACCTGCACAATAATTATAAACGAATCATTTTAATTTGAAACTTCAAAAAAAAAAAAAATTATTTTATAATTATCTGCTATTATTTGTTGCGTTAAATTTCAAATTTTATTTGACTGCTTTCAATGTTATTGGCGCTGCCTTCTGCATTACATTGAAGTGGCTGCACCGAGCTTAGGATGCCTACTAGCATATAATCCCACTTTTTTGTATTTATTATTTTAGAGCTCTGATAAAATAAATTCCAAGTTCAAAGGAAATTTGTCCAATTTGAAATTATATTATTATAGTGAGAGAGAGGCCTGTGAACATTTCACACTGTAATAGGATCCGAATTGAGGGATCCAAAGCAGAGAGAGAGAGAGAGAGAGAGAGAGAGAGAGACATGATCTAGTTTAAGCCAGACTAAAATGGGAGAAACTGTTTAAATATAGCTGTGTCAGCCATAGGAGGGAGTCTACCGACAGCCTTGCAGCAAAGTTCATACAGCAGTCACAACGCGTCATCAACCTTTCTCTTTCTCACCCTAAATCTCTCACTACCATTTTATATATTTTAGTGTAAAGTCCAGGCACCTGTTGGTGCTACTTTTCTATTATACAGCGTTCAGCTTTACTTCTAGTTTATTTATCTATTTAACCCAACTTATTTCCTTCTCAAACCCATTATAACACCAGTTTGCGGAGGTGTATCATGCTGATCTAGAATGCAGTAGCCCGGGTTCGAGTCCAGGCAGCTCAGCCCTTCGATTTGTCAGGAGAGAACACTGCCCGGAACCTCCGAGTGCACTGGGAAAGCTCTGAGCGAATGACAGACGTTAATGTTCCAAAACAAAGAATTTGACAAAAGAGTAAATTGCCACTTTTCATATTCGATTTCAGGTTTGCCTGTGAAACCAACGCGAGTTGTAAACATATTTTAATCTAGCTTTAAATATTTCATTTTTTCTACAACAGTTAAAATAGAATTTAAAAATAAAAAGATAGAAGGAAGGGAATAGGTAATGGTTAGCGTACTGGACTCCTACGTGGAGATCGCGGGTTCAAGTCCAGCTGTGCTGCCCATAGATTTTTTCTTCCTAAGAGTCTCTACAGCTCACTGTCCGGTGATGGAGTGTTGTTTGTAACGAGAGAACACTGTCCGGAGGCCGGCAGTGCACTGAAAAGGCTCCGGTCGCCAATGACCATAGATGTAGGCGCGCCTTTAATTAAACAAAAAAAAAAGAAAGAGAGATAAGGTATGTAAAAGAGAACTCTGATTCTAAGGGAAAGCTTTTCCAATGAAAAAGGAAGGATACCTTCTGCTTTAATATGATTATCGAATTTTATTCTACAGAAACAAAATTATATTGTGTTTCTGATATATAATTTAATAATACAATGATTTTCAAAATTATAAAACAAGTATTTAATTACTTTAATAATATTATTCAGCTTTTGTAACAATTTCTACCAAATCTTAACATTTGTTTAATTGAAAGGTGGCAACAATGAGGTGACTTTTAATCTCTATAAAATTGAAAATAACATTTTTTTTTCTTTAGAGATTAAAGTACGATTGCAGTCTCTGATTTTAGTAAAATGATTGACACTTAGATTTTCAATGCTGTAGAAAAAAAAAATTAATAATCTGTCATGAATTATGTATTATTTAAAACCGGTGATTGCTACCTACCCAATCATCGTGTTCTTACTCTTCTGCTAATGAAAATGTTTCTTCAGTCCGTCTTGAGCAGCAAAATACTCTGCACATTCCTGATATACATTTTCGTTCATTTTATGTTCCTCGCTTACCAGTAATTCCTTAAGAGAGGTTTGTAAAATGAAGTTCGATAATCTGAGGAAGTAGTATGTATGTATACCTTACTGAATAACTTTGTTGGATGCTACTTACACTAACCTTAGAAGACCATTTGCGAAAAGGAATGTAAATTGATTTTTACGAATGGCAGAAAGATTGCTCTTAGAAAATAATTGGGGTAACTCCGTTAACTTAACAAGAAAAAACTAACCCGGGAAATTGAACTGTTTTATGTTTAATATTACAGTAAAATTGTTATATATATATATATATATATATTTTGGGTAGGAAATGAAAAGAAATCAAAGGATTTTCCAAAATCTATCAATTTAGATTAATGTATAACATCATTATAGAATAATGTTAGGATGTAACTGTGGGTTACATTTGAAAAAAGAAAAAAAGAAAAGTGGAAAGATAGAAAGGAAAAGTAATGTACTGTTGTATTCCGGTTCGTACAACCTGGTACAATGTAAGAGAACAAAGATACAGAGAAAGTGGGGCGGTGGGGGTGAAAAAGTGGTAGAAGAATGATGATGTGTTTACGACAGGAAATAAGGGCACCATTATAGAAGGTTGGTGAATTCTGTACTCTCACCACATTTTCCGTAAAGATCTCCCCCTCTCTCTTTCAGATTTTCTCAATAAAACTGATTTCCTTCTAATGGCATCTCTCTCTCTCACTCTTATCCCTTCTTACTTCCACTTTAGCGCAGGAAACTGGAAAATTCTATTGTTTAACAATGATACCTTGATACCTACATGTGATTTTATTTTTTATTGTTTTATTAAAATAAAAATCTTTTAAAATATTTAAGGCATTAGATTAAGTAAAATTTAATTTTGGTTAACTAATCTTTTTAAAAAAAATCATCTCCTGAAAAGCAAAGCCCTCTAATGACAGAAAAAAAAACTGATTTAATTGCTGTTTTCCTCACCCTCAATTCTCACAACACGCTACATTATCATTCCATTTGATAAACTTCCTTCAGTCTTAATTTTTTTAGAAACCATACAATATAGGGGAAAGAATTATTTTAGTGGAAATTTTAATATCGCAACTCTCTCAGAACGCTTCTAAAACATTCAAAAAGAAAATATAAGTAAAATCTCCTTATAGGCAAATATGGCCGAATTTAAACAGTCATTGTATAAAACTGTTCAAGAAGATTGAATCTCAACAATTTGGTACTAGAGTGCCAATACTTCATCTAAAAACGTTACATTAATAGCAAGATATGAAAATTGAAAATCGGAATGGAATTGACCATTTGATATTAAGAAAATTTGCCACAACAACCTCAAGCATGTCACCAGCTGTTTTTCAGCATTCATTCATGCAATGCAGGCGCAATTTAACTACACATTCCCCCCTCCCTTTCTGTCACGGTCATATCACTTAATAAACGATGTGCTACAGCTTTGCTAGTCAAACAAGCAATCGTTGGACCAAAGAAGCTGCATTAGCAAGTATATGGTCAATCTTGGAAGGTGAACAAGCAACACTTGAAGAGCTAAACTAACACTTGAAGGAGTTTAAGACTCAGCCAGTCAAGCAATGCAGGCGCAATTACCAATCGTCTTATTACGTACAAATACGTAATAGTATCGTAATTACAGACTTATTACGTACTATTAACGAATCTACAATACAAATCTCTAAGAGTTATTTAAGAAACTGGTTGTAACGAGCAATCAGTTTTTTACATTCAGCTTTCTGAAAAAGCCCTTTTAAAGAAGAAGAGAATCTTCACCAAGTTAGTCACAGTAGATAATTGATCATTAGAACAAGCAAGAGTTCTAAATAGCCATCGCTATTCAAGCGACTCACATCAGATCCTTACAACCCTCACATCTCTCTTCTCTTGACCAAGAGAAGTGAGATTCCAAAAATTTAAAAAAAAAAAAAATCTGGTGTAAAACACTCAAGATACATGTTGGGTCGGTGTGTGCGGGCACTTCTATGCACAATACTCCCCCCGCCCGTGCGTGAGGGCGCCTTCTTAGCAGTACTAAGCCCTTCTTTCCCGTCTTCTTCCCTCCTCTTTTTTTTGCCGTGCTATTTTAGGGCCCGCTTTCCGGCTTTGCATCCGTTATTGCATCACCATACCATATGTTTTCCCTCTCTACTTATTCGCGCCTTCCGCCTTCCGCCCGTCTACTCACTCACTCTTCTTCTGGTGCTCTAACAGATCGCATCTGTGTGTTTGTCAGTTTCTGTACAATTCGCCCTTTTTTTAGTCGCCCTATTTCAACTCGCCTTTTGTTGTTCGTTAAGAGTATACGCGCCTGTTTCGCCTCACGAGTTCGCGCCGGCGATATTCCAGTGGTTAGTGTATGCAGTTAAAAGTTACACCCCCGCACCTTCACCAACAAGTGAACGCATCGTCGCGCCTTTGCCACGTTGTGGACATTACTACCTTGCCACTGCGATTCAACGAGCCTGGAATTCCTCTCCCTCATTACGCCTTTGTATCCTCAGTCACACACACACACACGAACACGCCACAGCTTCCTTGACCGTCCACCTATCGCGTCAACTTCGCTCCGCCAGCGAACTTCAGTCGCCGCTATCCAGAGGTAAGTCGTAACCCTTTCATCTGCATCCTTTTTCTTTGGTTTAATTTATTTATTTATTTTTTATTATTTAGTTTTTTGGCGTACGTTCGCTAACTCACCTTGGGTGTCTGCCGCGCAGACTATACAATTCACATAATTCCAATTACCAGGTTTCTTCAAACATCAGATTTTTACTATATGTTTAGATTGGCTACTAATATTATACAGATGGGCAAACCTTCACTCGGTTAAAAAGATATTATAGAGGAAGCGTGATGTTCACAGAAACCCTCGAAATAAAATTTCTCTGAACAAAAGTATGGACGTCTCAACATTGGAGAACCCTCCATAAATCGGATTTTCAGGAAAAAAATGTCAAAAGTTATAGGTCCAAATATAATAATGATATGGTGATAGGAGTGCAGTTGGTATACCAAGTTGAAAGAAACCCATTGGTTTCATATATCACAATGACGCGGAAAAGTGAATCAACTATTCCGTAAAGACAAACTCCTAATCAACGACTTACTCGTAATTTTGGACACAAATTTAATTTTCTTTAGCCATTTAGCTGCTAAATACTGAAATAATATTTTAAGTTGGAAGCCTAATGGTCACACATTCCCTTGAACTCCTTAAAGTCAATATTCACTGAAATATGTTTTCATAAAAATTATAAACCTATAGATAGGTAGTGCGCATTCACAGTTCAAAGAAAATCAGTACTCATTTTTGAGAAAAAGCAAAATTCGCTTCAGTACAATACAAAAGACGATATTCCGAAAACCCTTCTTTTGTACTAAAGAGACTTCAAAACGTGTTCTTTCTTTGAAAAATCAGACGTGAATGCAACAGTACTTACTTGTTAGCAGCAAGGGGAAGTAATAAAAATATATATAACAAGGATCTGTGAACAATTTATTGGTGTACAAGTTCATTAAATATTTTGTAAATTTATATGAAATTTCAACTGAATACAACGAATATAAAGTTTTAGCAACCCATGCTAAACTTTGGACCTATCTCATGGCATAATCAATTGCCTCAGCTCTATCGTTGCGTGTTCTTAGTAAACTTAAAGAGGATATAACATTCAACAATCGACTGCAGTTTTCTCTCTTTGCAAACTAGGCACGGTTTACAATACTAAATGCCTTCTATTTAATTTATACAATAAATATTACTGCAGTAGTAAACAATGAAGATTTGTAATTCTAAGTGGTCATAATGTTGATTGTTGAACTTGTAAATTCTGTGGAAGTTAAGGAAAAGAGCGTATATTCAGGTTTTTATTTTACGATATTAATACCAGATACCAGATAAGGTTTAGACGTTTTTCAACACCTTTAACAAGTATAAATTCTTTATGTATTTATTGCATTTTGAAAAAATTACCATGTGATTTATACCAATTTCCTTCGGAAATAATTCATGGGTATAGTATATTAAATATTTTAAAACTGCACTTAGATTATAAGTTTATTTTAAGAGATAATACAATGCAGGAAAGATGTTCCCTCAAAGTCTTTTCATTGCACTGTCAGCCTCACAGCAGTGTTCTCTAGTTGCAGATAACACTGCCCATCACCGGTTGGTGAACTTTAGAGGCTCCTAGGAAGAGAAAATTTAATGGCAGCGTTACGGGATTCGAAACCAGAATCCAGTGCGCTACCACTGAGCTTCCCTCTCAGAGATCTTAATTTGCACATATATTTTCATTTATATTAATATACGTAAAAATTATTATCCATCTTTTTCAAAAAAAAAGAATCACTAAGTCCGGATTATAATCTTGTAAATCAGCTTTCATTTTTATTTCGTTGCTGAAGTAAACTCAGCAAAAATCTTTTTTTCTCTGATCGGTTAGGATTATTACAGAGCATTTGGAGGTTTAAGGACTAGATTTGATTTTTCCCTAGGTTTAAACAAGAGAGTTTTAAATAATGAATTTTTTTCAAGAGTTATTTTATATTACAGAACACCCATGGTCCTTTGAATAACGCTTTACTTTTGGCCAGGAAAATGTGCCTACCTATAAGTGAATTCTTTTACAGAAACGCAGGGATGAAAAGAAACCGATTCCACTTGAAATGCCACTTTTATCAGATGATATCAATCATGTGAATGATATACATTTTAATAGGTTGCTGCTTGGTTCCTTTTCTTCTTCTTCCTTACAATTAAAGAATGGTCAGCATCGCGTTTTGGGTAAGCCCCGAACCTTAGGAACTTATGATCTACTTTTAATATCGACTTTTTCTGTGACATCAAATATATAACCGTATGAATTTTTATTCTTATCACAAAATGGTCAGAAATATATATTTTGGGGTGGTTCCCTAAGTGGTTTTGGGGTGGAACTACTTGGTATCTTCTCTATATTTTCTTCGGTAGTAGCAGTTTTTGCCCCTCCTTCACGTGGACCATCTTCAATCGATTTACGACCATGTTTAAACTCAGCTGCCCCTTTTTTTTACTGTTGATAACGAGATTTTTTATACACTTTCGCCAACTTTGGATGAATTTCTTTGGCGATAAACCATCCAAAACGAAGAATTTTATGACGGAACGGTATATAAGTTTATTAATTTTGTCAAAAACACACATCACGCTTACTTTAAACAGCCGTATAAAACAAACTATTTTGTTGTGGTGGTTGGTTCCGCAGAGCTGGAAAGTATCAGAGACATTTTCCGTGGTAGCCAACACCAGAGTGTGTAAAACTGAATTTGCTCTGTGCAAGTCTATGTTGTCACACTGTCTGAAAAACGCATCCTGAAGATGGGCGAACGCCCGAAACCGGTCGATGACCACAAAATCAAGCAGGCTACCACGGAAAATGTCTCTGACAAACTACTTTGTCTGATCAAATTCACATTTGGTATTTGTTTTTGCATCAAGTGTGCCAACATACCAAAACAGTAATTTCATTTGTAGCAGTGGCACCTATGAGCTAAGCCGAGAACTTTTCACCTTGCCCTAGTATTTATACTGCACTGCTTTGTTGGTTTTGACAGGTGGTGTTCCACAAAAGTTAGTTAGTTTAAAGGTATACTTTTTTTTTAATGACATTCCCAACTAAATCTTTTAAACGTTGCAATTTGTTTTTTTTGGTTTTGTTTAACGGGTTGATATAAATTATGATTTTGAACCTGTTGTACAGCCTGAATTTTTTATTTATTGTATATTACAACATATAATAAAACTTTATATTTTTACTACGACGTTTCGGTCAATATACTTGCCATTTTCCAGTAGTTTAAATTATCTGTAAGATACAAGGAAATATGTGATATTATTGTACAATTTTTTAACAATTACAAGATGATAATTATTTCTTTTACAATACTAATATAATATATTTTTTTGAATAATTTTTGTCCACAAGTTATTACTTACCTAAAGTTTTATTACTGTGTTATTTAAATTTCTGTTTATTCGTTTTTTTTTTAAACCTCATTAGTTTGATTTTTAAGATATACTTAGATATGTTCTTTATCTGCATCAGTTTTTCATAAACCACGTGGTTTGAGTTATTAATTAGTTGAGATTTTTAACTAGTGTATTTTTTATGTATATTATTTAGGCC
This sequence comes from Triatoma infestans, assembly GCA_011037195.1. Lineage (NCBI taxonomy): Eukaryota > Metazoa > Arthropoda > Insecta > Hemiptera > Reduviidae > Triatoma > Triatoma infestans. The sequence goes on from JAAEAF010002018.1 coordinate 19,597, forward strand.
TAAAAAGGAGAGGTTTAATTATTTGTTTAGTTTTTATTTTGAATAAAGATTTGTAAATCTAAGTAAATTACTTACTGTAAGTGTGAGCTGACCCTCTTTTGGTACCATGTTTTTTGGGCAACTGACGGAGAGTTTGTAGCTTGATAAGATGTATGTATTATTATATTTGAGAGTTCTGTTTTTTTAAAAGGTTTGTAATATTAGTATTAGTTTAATATGTTTTTTGTTTTATAATTAATATTTAAATTTTTTATATTGCTTTAAATGAATTTTTTATATTTTATTAGTTTGGTATTAGAAAAGATATCTTTATTTGATATAGCTGGCTGTTGTATTAATTATAAGGTTAGGTAATGAACTGACAGGTTATTTTTGTTTTAACTGTTTTTATAACCATTTAACTAGATGTATTTTTTCAGATTATTTATTGTATTAGTATACGGTTTTACCTGTAAGCCTTCTTTACGATCATTTATTATACTTCCTTCATCTTTTCTAATACCAAACTAATAAAATATAAAAAATTCATTTAAAGCAATATATATAAAAAAAATTTTTAAATATTAATTATAAAACAAAAAACATATTAAACTAATACTAATATTACAAACCTTTAAAAAAACAGAACTCTCAAATATAATAATACATACATCTTATCAAGCTACAAACTCTCTGTCAGTTGCCCAAAAAACATGGTACCAAGAGAGGGTCAGCTCACACTTACAGTAAGTAATTTACTTAGATTTACAAATCTTTATTTCAAAATAAAAACTAAACAAATAATTAAACCTCTCCTTTTTAGGCCTAAATAATATACATAAAAAATACACCAGTTAAAAATCTCAACTAATTAATAACTCAAACCACGTGGTTTATGAAAAACTGATGCAGATAAAGAACATATCTAAGTATATCTTAAAAATCAAACTAATGAGGTTTAAAAAAAACGAATAAACAGAAATTTAAATAACATAATAATAAAACTTTAGGTAAGTAATAACTTGTGGACAAAAATTATTCAAAAATATATTATATTTGTATTGTAAAAGAAATAATTATCATCTTGTAATTGTTAAAAAATTGTACAATAATATCACATATTTCCTTGTATCTTACAGATAATTTAAACTACTTGAAAATGGCAAGTATATTGACCGAAACGTCGTAGTAAAAATATAAAGTTTTATTATATGTTGTAATATACAATAAATAAAAAATTCAGGCTGTACAACAGGTTCAAAATCATAATTTATATCAACCCTCTACAGGAATTGTTACTTTTTTTTTCTTTCTGCCTGTTAAGAGGAAGTATTGCGTTCACGTCAAATTTTTGAAATAGGCATTTCACCAACTTCATTACTTTATTATCTACATAAGTACATTACATTACTTATTACAGTACATTACTTACTTATCTACTTACTATCTACATTAGTAAGTGACTACCATTTTTATTTGAAACATTTTGTAAGTGACTACCATTTTTATTTGAAACATTTTGTCGGGAAAAATTGATTTTTTGTGGGGATGATTCCGGGGCTAAAGAAACGTTAAACTTTCCTCTAAATTGCAACCTCAATACAAATACGATATATGGTTCTATACAATATTAAGTTAGATTAGAAGCTTCGCTAGAATTGTAGATGTTAAGGTAAACACAATTAGTTAACCGAAAGTACGGTTTTACAAATATGTTCTTAAATTTCGATTTTTCTCGCAAACAGACATGCTAAAGTCTTTGCTTTTCACTTCAATTAATATCTACCTTGGATGGATGCATTTAGCAAATCAATTCAATTCCTTTTGACTTTCTCTTACTACTGTAAGAGCGGTGACAGCTCCTGTAATAGAAAGTATTGCGACAGAGTCAAATTTTCATATTGCGTTTTCACCGGAAATACACGTTTTGAGGTCACCTGAGTTCAAAAAAGTGACTGTAATTATTACTGACTGGATTTTTCGGGTTTTTGCGACACTTGAAATATTAACCACACATATAAAGAATTACAATTTTATTTTTAACATTTCTCTAAGAACATTATGTAAAGGAGCTTTTAGAGGAGGGCTTGGGTTATGTTTTCCTCTAAAGTGCTTTCTTAATTTATTTATTATACGATTCTATCATCTGCTGTAACATTATTCCGCTTGAAATATGGCGGGAGATTAAATGGATGGTGGCGCTGTGGGGGAATTAAGAAGAGGGATTCCATCGGATTGAGTAAGTGTATGAGTCTTGATGAAAAAGAATGTACGTACAGATTATTATATAGTGGCTAGCCATACCTACTTTATGTAGGTCGTAGATGTTAATTAAGTTATGTATGATAATTTGTATACGATTTTAATTCCCCTTTAAAAAGTATTGAATAGTTAATACCCTGATTAGAAAAATTCTTCGGTCCTGTCACAGCCTTGATTTTTTTATGGTTCCTTTTAATTGTATTTGTTTAATCTGTTAATAAACTGATGTCCTAATATGTTTAAAAATCATTTTGTCGAATAGAACAAACATTACACTACATAATACAAACATTACACTACATAATATAGACATTACACTGCATAATACAGGCATTACACTGCATAATACAGACATTACACTACATAATACAGACATTACACTGCATAATACAGACATTACACTACATAATACAGACATTACACTACATAATACAGACATTACACTACATAATACAGACATTACACTGCATAATACAGACATTACACTACATAATACAAACATTACACTACATAATATAGACATTACACTGCATAATACAGGCATTACACTGCATAATACAGACATTACACTACATAATACAGACATTACACTGCATAATACAGACATTACACTACATAATACAGACATTACACTACATAATACAGACATTACACTACATAATACAGACATTACACTGCATAATACAGACATTACACTACATAATACAGACATTACACTACATAATACAGACATTACACTACATAATACAGACATTACACTGGATAATACAGACATTACACTACATAATACAGACATTACACTACATAATACAGACATTACACTACATAATATTAATTAGAATTATATTGCCAAAACTCCGGGTTTGAAGAAAATAATTTGACAGTTTTTCAGTTTTCTGCGACGTTTTTTCAGTTTTCTGCGATTTTTTCCATTAGAATACCGAAGGGGTTCACTCAATTTGTTATCAATACACAATACACAATACATACAATACACATCAATACACAATGCATATCCTATCACCTCTCACTTTTGTTTGAATTATTTTTCCGAGTAAATTCATTTAATAGCGTTTTTGGGAGAGGAGTAAGGTAATGCTTTCATCAAACAAACTAGTTTTAATCAAGTTTTGATTCTCCTATTCAATGGAAACTTGATGCATTTTCAAGACAACTTAACAGAGCTAGCAAGTATTATATGTTTGAAGAGAAACATAGTTAATTATAACTATGTGAATCGCAGTAAGAGAAAGTCGCGTGAGTGTTTCACACCAGAGTTTCTTGTAAAAGCTGCCCAGAAATGAACATTGTCTATCTACGCAGTAAAGCTTGAATTACAGAAAAAACTAGAGTATTTCACTAGGATATATTGAAAGATTAAACGAAATGGTCCAGAATACTGAACTACATATTTGATTATATTATCGATTACAATAACAGCTCAAGTGTAATAATTATATACAGTTAGTGTGAAAGGTAATATCGAATGGCAGTCGCCATTATTTAATGTTAAACAGTTTAGCCAACAGTTTTTTGTGTAGGGTGAGGGAAATCGATTGGTATAAAATAAAAAAAGAGGAAAAATATTTTAACTTTCTCTGTAATTTTCTGCTCAGCTAACATGGCCGACCTCAATATGGTCATAGTCTAGTGGAAATCTGGAGGATAAGTAATGCGCTATCATTGAACCAAACTCATGTTCATTATTTCAAGATATCTTGCTACAATTAATAACAGCTGATTTTATTTACTTTACTAATCTACTTCTAGAGTCCAGTGTGAACGGGAAATTCCCAACAGCTTTGCAAACAACCTGTACCTACTCAAAATTATCGTACTGCATCACTGATGTTTAACTAGAAGCTCCTCTATAATCAGACGCAAGTTGATAATTCATAAAGACCCAACGGCTGATCACTCCATACAGAACTACCAACATGAAAGTAATAAAATACTAATGAATACTATTTTTGATGATGGTTATAATTAATAAAAATAATAATAAACTTGGCACATAACTTTCGCCGGGAAAGTTTTCCGCATTACATTAGTTTATTGAAGCGGACATTGTGTAATGATGACGATAATGAAATGATGCAGTCCATTAGTCTGTGCCTGCCCCCCCCCTCACCGGCTGGGCGGTATGCAATAATAATTCTTGGAAGTTTGAATTACAAGTTCTGTGTTAAATGATCTAACTCAGTAATCAGGGCGGCACTTTCCTAGCAAATTCCATCAAGATAAGATAAAATCTAATTTAAAAAAATAGAAAATGGGAAAATATAACAAAATTTTCCACAACTGAACTAAAATAATTATTTCAATTTAAAACCTAAAGCCCGATGTGTACTCGCTTCGGCGATGCACATACTAAAATTGGAACGATACAGAGAAGATGGCCTTTGCAAAAGAATGACACGCAAAATCGTGAAGCGTTTCTTATTATCTTGGCAAGTACATAGATTAATGATTGGCTTAGAACCCACATAGCCAACATAAAAGACTCGAACTTAATAGGTGCTATCGCATACTCAAAAGTCACTAGACCACAGATCAAAACTCTCATTAACACAACAAACGGCTTATATACACATCTATATTAGAACCTTCCTGGACATATGGCATCGAACTATGGTGTTCGACGAAAGGTTCCAATCTCCAAAGAATTCAATCTCTCCAGTTCAAAATCCTTTGCACCATCGTTAACGTTCCATTTTATGTTTCAAATCTAACTATACACACAGACCTTTTCCTTTTATAGGTAAGGTTGCCCGAACCCAATATAACAATTCCAGCAGACTTTTCATTCCCACTCTAATCTTCTTATTCGAAATTTATCATCCTATTGTATTCCAGGTAATACTCCCGGACATCTAAGACGCCGTGTTGTCAGTCTGTGAGGTTTATAGCGCAATGTTGGTTGGGTTGGCTGATGGTAAATGTTGGGGACCGTAGAGCGAGCAGGCGGAGAGTGTTAATATCTGCAGTCTGCTATAAGAAGGTGAAGTGTGGACCGATGCGCTTACATATACAGCAGAAGGGAGCGTTAAGAAATGCATTTAGGAACATGACAGGCCCAACAGCCCTGCTCATTGCGGAGGTCGCCCATCCGGCTACTGGCATAACTAATCAGAATTAAACGTATTGCCAAAATTCTGCGTTTGAAGAAAATCGGTACACTGAACAGTTGTTTCATTTTTCTGCGTTTTTCCTCATAAAAACACCGACAGATTTATTTAAATTTGATGTACTGACTATGAATACGGACGCCGTCACTTTTGTTTAAAACTTTTTCCCGATAAAGTTCATTTAAAGAAGTTTAAGGGGTGAGAGGGGAGGGTTATAGTTTCCTCAAACAAAATAATTTTATTAAATTTAGGTTTTCCCATTGGTCTAAAATTGAAGACAAACATTTAGTAAAATATTATAAGTTTGAAGACAATTTGTCAATTATAGACTGACTATGTAGACTGCAGTAGTGTGAGTGTTTCACACCAGATTTCTTTCTTCATTATCTTATTTTACATTAATTTACTACATACAATAATATTGTCTTTTTAGCAAATTTGTTACAATAAAGACTGCCACTTGGTCAGCGACCATCGGGGGAGGCGGTCATTTAATACATGCTCCACAAAAAAGTATATAAAATAAATATATAACACAGAAGTAAAAAATTAAAGAAAAGTAAGAGAAAAAATAAATAAATATATAACAGAAATTGTACTTCTATACAAACACAGTTATAGTAGCAAAGAAAATAGGTCAAATAAAAGATTTACTTCACAACAGAAAAAAGAGAAAGATTCTATTTGACTGAAATGCAAAAACTACAATAAATGTCTAATATGCTTTTTTTTACTTTAATTCATTTATTTGCAACTGCGAAATCATACACAACAAGCAAATGAGATGACAATAATATAGCAAATAATAAAATTAAACATAAAATAAATTAAACACAAAAATAAAGAAGAAAGGAAAAAAAAATAATAACTTGACGTGACAGAATTGAATGAGGGCCATCCAACAATGACCATCATAAGTCGGTTAGTATAGACACCGATGAAGCGAATTCGAAGGATGCCCTTTTTTTTATCAAGCGATCAGGTGATCGCGAGGCCATCGGCGCTTCAGGCCTTCGGGAAGGATTAGCAGGAAGTGTTATCTGTGACAGGTTGCGGATCAATGGGTTGTAGTGATGGGAAAGTTTGGAATGGAATTTAATATATCGGGACTTGGCGAGATCTAGGACAAATGGGATTTTTAGGTCACTGTGGATGGTGTGGTTGCTGACGTAAAAAGGAGCATCGACTATTGTGCGGAGGATTTTTGATTGGAAGGATTGGATACGATGAAGATTGGAGCGCTTTGCTGATCCGTATAGTTCAAGTCCGTATGTCCAGATAGGTGCGAGCAGAGCTATGTAGAGCGTTTTTTTGTTCGAGAGAGTTAGTTTTGATCGTCTGTCAAGAAGTCTTTTGAGCATTCGGTATCGGTAGTTAAGTTCTTGTCGCTTAAGTCGAGTATGTGGGTTCCAGGTAAGGCGTTTATCAAGGTACAGGCCGAGATATCGCACTTTGTCTGTCGAAGGAATAGGAATACGGTTGAGGTATATTGGAGGGAGTATTTTCCGATTTAGAGTGAATGGTATGTATCTGGATTTGCTCTTTGATCTTTATTCTCCATTTGCGGAACCAGGGTTCGAGGGTAACTTGGAAGGAGCGATCTGATAGATAGGATCGTAGGATAAGGTAGTAGGTGCTAGGTAAGATTGTCTTGAGCTTCAGCATAAGGCCTTGATGCCAAACTTTATCAAAGGCTTGGGATATGTCCAAGAAAACTCCTGGGCAGTATTGCTTCAGCTCAAGGGAGGTAGCTATGGTGTCCACAACACGGTGAGACTGGTGAATAGTGGAGTGGCAATTTCGGAATCCGAACTGATGGTCAGGAATCGTGGAGGTTGATGATAAAATGTTTTGAAGGCGGATTAGGAGCAGCTTCTCTAGTACTTTGCCGAGGGTTGGCAGAAGGCTGATGGGTCGGTAGGAGGTAAGTTCGTGGGAAGGTTTTTTAGGTTTGGGTATCATACAAATGGAGGAAAATTTCCAAGGAGTGGGAAAGTGTGTAGTTCTTAAGGTAGAGTTATAAAGAGTGGTAATGAAGACTATGGCTTTTTTAGGGAGTTGGAGAAGGATGTTGGCTGTGATCAGATCACAGCCAGGACTTTTTTTTCTTGGTAGGTTATGTATGGCCAATTTTACGTCGTTGGGAGAGAAAGGTTTTGGTGGAAGGGAGAGTGGTAAAGGTATTTCGAGTTGACTCAGGACAAGTTCAGTATGTTGTGGGTCTTCTATGTCTTCGTGAGGTGTAAATACAGAAGAGAGATGTAGTCCTAAGAGTTCGGCTTTTTCTTCGTCGGATTTGGCCCACGTCCCATCTGTACGTCTAAGAGGCTGAGAAGTAGATTTGTACTTAAGAATTTTTCTTGTTGCAGTCCATAAGGTGTGATCGTTTGCATTGAGTGATTCAGTGTATGTGGCGTACTGGATGTTGTAGTATCTCCGCAGTTCGTCGGTTAGTTGTCTGGTTAAGTGGTTGAGGAGATGTTTGTGGGACGGATACCTAGTGCGCTGCCAAAGGGCTCTAGCACGGCGCTTCTGAGTTATTAGTAGTCCAATTTGTACAGGTAAGTTGTAGGGTCTAAGAGTAGTATTTTTTGGTATGATGTGGATAGTGGCGTCATATAGACTTTGTTGTATTGTGGATGTTAAGTAATGAACATTGTCGTCTAATTGTTCTGCCGCCTTCAGTGATACGTTCAAGTTCAGTCTTGATTCAAGAAGTTCTCTGAATAAGTTCCAGTCGACATGTCCGTTAATGAGGGAGGGCTTGGGTTGCACACTGTATGGATGAACGTCGAGGGAAAGGATAACGGGACTATGGTCTGAAGATAAATCGTTTAAAGTAAATGTGTCAGTGAACAAGGAAGTTATATTCGAACAGATAAAGAAGTCAAGGAGGTCTGGTAATTTATGGGGGGAAGTTGGCCAGTAAGTGGGTTGGGATGGGGATATGTAAGAGAAGCTGGTATGTGAAAGGACATTATGGAATGCGCGGCCGCAGGGATTAACCACTCGTCTACCCCAGGCTGGATGTTTAGCGTTGAAGTCACCACCACAAATGAATCGTGGTCCAAGCGTGGAGAGAAAGGAATGGAAGTCATTTGGACTAATGGTTTGGTTAGGAGGACAGTATATGGCTGCTATAGTGTATAGGAATGGTTCCGTGTTCAGAGCTATGACGGTTGGTGAGTTGGACTGTGGGGTATTTGGTAATGAGAAAGGGATTTACGAATGAGGATAGCAGATCCTCCATGCGCTGTTCCGTCCGGATGGTTCGTCTTGTAAATTGTATAGTCTGGGATAGAAAATCGGGTTCTCTCAGCAAAGTGGGTTTCAGTGACCAGTGCGATGTCGATCCGTTTGTCATGCAAGAGTGTGTCCAGTTCATGTCTTCGATTGTAAAGTCCGTTGGCGTTCCATAGGAGCAGGGTAAGGGAATGTTGGGTTAGGGACATTAGGGAGCCAGTTTGGGCAGAAGAGAATTGACGACAGTGGTGAGCAGGGAAATCAGTGGAGTAATGAGGGATTTAAAGTCGTTAAGGAAGGAACTGAGGATGGTGGTAATATCACCAGTGGATGTTGTTACAAGGGGTGGGGGTGGAGGTGCTGACTTGGGCGGCAACTGGCCTGCTGCCACCTGAGCGAAAGATATTTTCTGGTTCACTCGGCTACTGTTTCTTGGTTGTTGCAGGACTGGGAAGTCTGTCATATGCTGGGATGGTGGTAGCGGTTGACTCTGGCGAGGATGACTATTTCGTGGTGCTGAATGATGAAGGTACACTGGATTTCTGGATCTTCGTGCCTTCTGTAACTGTTTATGGACGTCGCAACCTTTAAAAGTTGCAGTATGGTCTTCGCCGCAGAGGGCGCAGCATGCTGGTGTGTTGCTTGGCTTTGTGCAGCTTTCTGATAGATGGTCTCCAGCACACTTGACGCATCTAGGGAGGTATTGGCAATAGCTGCCTGTGTGGCCATATTCCTGGCACCGTTTGCATTGCACAATGCTGCGTTGTTTGTGCGGTTCCTCTACTTTGATGCGTGTGTAGCATAAGACCTCAACTTCGAAGATATCTTTATTATTAGGCCTTGGTTCGAGGTCGACAAAAAATAATGGGAGCGTTTGTTTTGTGACTGGGTGGATGACTGGAGCAATGTTTCTTACTTCATGGCCTAATTCGGAGAGCTCAGCTTTGATGAGGTCTGCTGGAGTCGTTTGGTGAAGGTGGCGTATCACCACCCTATATGCTTTGTCCTCTTCTAGCTGGTATGTGTGGTATTGGGCATTTTGTTGCTTTAGATAACGGATGATAGTTCTGTAGTGCTCTGGTGTTGTGGTGTTGATAACTAAGTCGGATACTCGGGCTTTACAAACAAAGTTTCCTTTTCCGATTAGTAGTGTTAGAGCTGAACACAGGTCTGCGTGCTTTGTTACTTGCTTAACATATATTGGTGGAGGCTTATTTTGGCGTTTAGGCTGTGCAGGGGTGGTCTCCATGTGGTCATCTACTGCTAGAACATTGAAGGGGTTGTATTTCATCCAGGCGGGGCTGTGAATTCAGAATTTGCTTGAACGGAACTGGTGGAAGGAATGGGTGCTGGGATATCAGCTGGCTTGGTAGCTAGAGCTTGTTTCTTGGCATTAGCTCTAGTAACAACTTTTGAGGCGGCTAATTGTTTTTTATTTTTTTTGGCGAGTTACCAGTAGTGCTTGGGCTTTTGTTTTTATTAAGATGTTGCTTCGATGATGTGGTGGACTCATTGTCCGAAGAGCTTTCAACATATGTGAAGTCGTCACCCATGGTTATTGCTACTTTCTATGGGAAGAATTTAAAAAATAAAAAAAAATAAAAAGAAAAAAATTTACAAAAGAAAAATAAATAAATAAATAAATAATAAATAAATAAAAGAAATAAAGTCAGAACTAGAAGAGAAATAATTAGAAAGAGACAGAGAAAGAAAAAAAAAAGAGAGAAGAAAAAAAAAGCTTAAATTTAAATAGTCGTCGTATTCTAACTGAGAGAAAGAGAAGAGAATTATGTACAAGAGAATTATGTACAAGAGAGAACTATATACAGATAATATTTACTCTTAATATATACAAGAACAGTGGTCAGCGCTGTGCGTTAGTATGCTGCTAAATACACAATAGAACTTTTACATTACCTTTAACCCCAACAGGCAATAATGTACTTACCCAATTAAGGGTTTCAGTCACTTTTTCGTAAATTTCGTGAGTTTGTGTAGTTAATAACTCACTGCACTCTCACTATCAGAAAGGCCGCATTTAGCACTACAATTTGAGTCTAGTTTACAGTACGCAATCCACAAAAACACTAGGAATTTTATGAAAAAACGCAGAGCGATCTTCACAGTATGACTGTCAGAATACGACTGTCTAATATGCTACAGAAAATAAAAGAAAAAAGGCGTAAAATAAATATATATACTTAAAGAGATCATGAAATTGAATATAAAGACAAATAAATTGAAACATAAAGTTTAAAATAATGAATAAAAAAGGAATGAGATGCGATAAAAAACTATCAAACAATTATATTTTGTACTAAATTATTTCTACATCTTGTGGCCATTTTACAATGGCGGACAACGACGGAAAGTCGTGTGAGTGTTTCACACCAGATTTCTTTTTTTATTATCTTATTCTACATTAATTTACTATTATTCATAAATAGACTATTACGTGGTTATATGTTCTTGCCACAGATAAGACGATGGTGAAGAATTTTATCATGATAATGATGGTCTTTTGTGGCGGTGATCAAGCTGGAGAGGGGAGGAAATGCAGATGTGCAGCTTGTTAGCGCACCAACCTGCTATTCAGGCGGATGTAGTGCAGTCCAGTGGTGCATTATAGTTCACCGCCGGCTCCTATATAGATATATATCAAGAATGTAATGCCTGGGCATCATCCCTAGATAATCACTTGTTCTACACGGCCATCAGTACCCCCTACCGCCGCCTTGCTCGCTACCAACAACTAACAACAATGTACCCATTATCCACTGTTTAACATCGCACACTAATTGCATATTTCAATACTAGTTTTACTTTATAGTTGTGTTTTTTGTTTTACCATTAATATCTGATAAATAGCTGTAGTTGTTGCTTCCTCTCACTGCCGTAAGAGAGTGTGCGTTCCTCTCACTTGTAACCGAGTGGCAACACTGGGCAGTTGGGAACGCTGGCCTGGAAGGAGGTTAATATAAGGCTCACTCTAACTCTAGCTCACCACGTGCGTAGCTTACCTATACCTAGTTATTTCAGATTAAAAAAAATCTGGTGTGAAACACTCACACAACTTTCTCTTACTCCAGTTATCAAAATTATAATTGACAAATTTTATAGTTTGTGTACCAAATTTATAGAATTTGTCGAAAACTGAAAAAAACTATTCAGTAAAAGCGCACTTCCGGTTTACTGATTTTCTTCACACCCGGAATTTTGGCCAACTATTTATTTCTAATTAATTTCATTTGGATGATAGAGTTGTATAATCAAGTATGATACCACTTTAGAGGAAGCTGTAACCCTACCCCTCTCCTAAAAGTGCCCTTAAATGAATTTTCCCAGAGAAATGTTTATATAAAAGTTGTAGATCTTTGAATGTTTAGTTTTATGTGTAGTTTCAAGAAAATCGTCGGGGTTTTTTGAGAAAATCGCGAAAAAATGAAAAAAATCATATTTAGTAAAGTGTTAAAACAAAAGCACTTCCGGTTTTCCGATTTTTCTCAAACTCGGAATTTCAACAACATATTTAATTCTAATTAACATTATTTAAATGACCGAATTGTGTAATAACCTGAAATAGGACTTTAGAGGGTAACCTAACCCCACCCTTCCCCCAGAAGGGCCCTTAAATCAATTTTTCCAGAGAAATATTTCAAATAAAAGTTGTAGCTCCTTGTATATGTAGTTGATGTACGAAGTTTAAAGAAAATCCTTGGAGACATTTTTGAGAAAAACGCAAAAAAGTAAAAAAGTTTACTAGTAAAGTGGTACTTCCGGTTGAGGAATTTTGACAGATAACGCACAGTCAGATCGCATGGTGATACCTAAACGGAATATCAAGTTTCAGCTTTCTACGGTTTTTCGTTTTTGAGCTATGCTGTTCACATACACACAGACACACACACACACCAACACACAGACCATTTGCTAAAACCACTTTTTTGGACTCAGGGGACCTCAAAACGGATATTTCCGGTGAAAACTCGATATCGAAAATTTGACACGATTACAATACCTCCTCTTACTAGGAGTAAGAGAAAGTAATAACGATCACTTATCTCTATTTAACTATAACTATCTATTTTATATCTTGAGTGTATGTAGAATTTATGAGTTCACCATTAGTGTGCGAATAAACTACAATTTCCTGAAAATGAGTTCAGTTCTTAAGACCCGCCTTCTCACCCTGTGCTACCCTGAGGTCAACAGAACATAACCCGCCGTGACTGCTAAACTGGATTTGGAATTTAATAAAATTCCTGGCGCCCAAGAACTATTAACTCGTTAGTGTGAAACTAAGTTTGCTCTGTGCGAGTCTGTGTTGTCACACTGTCTAAAAAACGCATCCTGAAGATGGGCGAACGCCCGAAACTGGTCGATGACCACAAAATGAAGCAGGCTACCACGGAAAATGTCTCTGATAATTTCAATTTTCTTTTCACTATTGGCAATATAAGTTGGTTATTGGCAATATAAATGCTTTTCCTTAGCCTCAAAGCTTTTTAAAGTGGTGATTATTTTAGTTTAAGTTATTAGAGGTTATGCTTTTTTTTGATTTGATATTTTCTTATTTATGTAAATAGAATCTTTTTCTTCCTTAATTAATAAGCAACTTTAGTAAAACTGTATTAGGTTAAAATTTTGACTTAGCTTGCTCTTTCTGTTGCATATAAATAAGCATGATTTTTTTGACATATATTCACTATTACGCATTGATACTTTTTTATTTTCTAAATAAAAATTTAATTGTCAAGGATACCTTTTTGAAATTTATTGTAAGTAGGTTAAGATAGTATTCACTTTGAGTTACTGTTTTGTACATAAGATAATTGACTTCTTTTATCATATTTGCTATTGTGCATCAATTGTTTGCTATTTTCTTATAAATAAGCATGATTAAGACTATAGCCTGGCATATCAGTAAACTGCATGTGCTTATCATTGCTAAATGACTTAGATATATTACTAAAATTATTGCTTATTGTTTTAGCTTAGTCACATATTGGCGAATTTTAATGCTTAAGCAAAGTACTAATCGAGTAGATATCGAGCTGCTTGGCTTTGAGATTTTAGTGCCTATAAGAGAAACAAGTACTAAGAGGTAACTATTGCAATTATTCTATTGCAATTATAATCCCTTTCAACTTAACGATCCGAAATTTCGGTATGCTTCATGTTTGACATTAATGTAGACTCTTCTAGCACGACCTCTTCGCCAGAAAAATGCGAAGCTGAGCGAGTATCTCTGTCTTGGCTATACCGCCTGAACAAAACTGACTTGTTAGCCTTATACAGAGATTGGTCCCTGGGCTCAGCCACTAAAGTCAGAACTTTGCGGAAAACAGTAAGGGCTTATTTTCTTAATAACCCACTTCTTTGGACGGTTTCTACTGCAATAAGTTGTACCGATATGTCTGATCCACAACCCGAGGGTATGTCTAGCCAGCCTAAGGCCATTACCTATTCTCCTCTGTGCCCATTATCGTACTTCCAGGGTATTAGATTTGACAATTCTTCAGCACTAGGCCCTGAAGACTTCCTAATTCGCCTTAAAGAAAAGAAAAGGGCTCTCCAAATCGATGATGGTCAACTTTTAGCCTTCTTACCAGAACTTTTCCAAGGCACTCCCCTTAACTGATGCAGACTAGAAAACGAAACATGGCATACATGAGAGGATTTCGAAACCGCATTCCGAGCAGCATTTTTGCCACATGATTATCAGGCTAAATTAAGAAAAACATTGAGAGAAGGACACAGGGAGAAACGGAAAAGATTTTTGACTTCATTATTAATATGAAAACCTTGTTTAAAAGATTAACTACCTCTCCTTCGGAGGGAGAACAAATCTCAGTGATCTACAAAAATTTATTGCCTAAATACCAATTTTTCTTTATGTCTTCCGAAGTACTAAGTCGTTCCCGACTAACGGAGCTTGGCCAGGAGCTGGAGAAAGTGGAGGAGAACGCCAAGGCGTACAAGCCACCCCAAGTAAAGAGAATAGTATGGTCCCCGAAGCAGCGTATCAGCCACCTGGAACATCTCGTAACAAGGCACCAAAGAAGTCAACACAGGTTGCCTCTATTCAGCTCTCACCTAAGATTAAAGCCAAGGGTAAGATGACCGAATTCAAGGCAAAAGCTATTCCCGAGGCAAATAGTTCACTGTTACCTCTCCCTAAAGAGGAGAAAACCCCCTCTAAGGATAAAGAATTGCTTTGCTGGAATTGTCTCTCGTCTGGCCATCGATAACCTCAATGTCCCGAACCCAGAACCTCCCTTTTCTGCTACCACTGTGGTACCAGAGGAGTTACGTGTCAACGCTGCCCTAATTGTAGGATGGAAGGAAACTAGAACAGAGTCAGGCTGGTGAGGTCTCTCCTGGCTCTGTTGACGTAAATGACCTCGAGAATCCGAACCCCAACGAAAGATACCTTTCCTCCTGAGCTTCGGATGAAGAAAGATTTTTTATAAGCATCCGTCTAGGATCTACTAAGCTGTTAGCTCTCCTGGATACTGGAGCTACTCATTCCTTTCTGGGTCCTGAAGGAATGACTGACCTTCGACCCGGTGATGACCTTGGGCTAGTCCCGTCGTGATGGTTCGGAAGCCCAATGGTAAATACCGTTTCTGTGTGGACTACCGTAAGGTAAATTCCCTCACGGTACCCGATGTTTACCCACTCCCTAATATGAATTCGTTATTAGATCAACTACGAGAATGCCGATATCTGTCGAAGTTGGACTTGTCCCACGCTTATTACCAAGTTCCCTTAGCTCCTCATTGTCGTGAAATCACAGCTTTCATTGTTTTGGGGCGTGGACTTTTCCACTTTAAACGACTACCGTACGGGTTATGCGGAGCCCCTGCGACGTTCCAACGTCTTTTGGACAGGATTATAACGCCTGACTTATCCCCAGCCTGCTTTGCATACCTGGATGATATAGTAATAGTGTAGAGGGAATTGGAGTAGGGAGGAGGGAGTGGGAGGGTGTTCGGGGAAGCGAGTAATCAGAACTTTGGGTACAAACAGTATATTCAGATGGATAAACAATCAATAAATACAAATACAAGAAAATACTTACATACTGCTAAACTTACGACTAAAATTTACAAGGCCCCAGTGATCCCAATTCTACTAATTACCCTCGTCCTAACCTTTAAGAATAAATTCTATTACATCTAAAAGAATGGCTATAACATACTACCATCCCCTAAAATCCATTCGGCTAACCTCTTTTTCCATCCAGAATAATCACTGGCCGGCTGCTCCGGAAGACTGCAAACCACTGTCCACTCGCAGGGCTGGCCGGGGGTGGTGCACCATGAAGTCCAGTAGGGATCGCCGGGCACCCTCTAGCTGCTGCTGGTCGGTGGATCCTCTTCCTCGTCTCGATGAACGCCAATAACAAACCAAAGCCGCCAGGATGGTCAGCGCACACGCCGCTCCACTTTCTACTCCAATCGCCGTAATAATCTGCGTCCCAAATCCAAACTGGCCTGAACTCATTGCCTATCACTATCCCCAGGGAGGGGAAGGCCTCCCTGTCTTTCCTTCGAATAGTAGCCCTAAACACGTGGGATAGTGTCGGTTGAACAGTGGGAACCGTACTGGGCAGATTCGAAAGGCCCTTCCCCAACATCCTTCCAAATGAGGTCGTTTGAGGTACATAAAAGTCTCGTCCTGGTTCACCAGCAGATAGTCCGCCTCCGGTCATAGTAGCAGGGTTACCTTCTGTGTCGGCTTCACTACAGGATACGCTTCCGGCCGATAGAGCTCCATCTGACGTCCTCTCGAGGCTAACGGTAAGTCAATGCAGATGTGGATGCTGTCTCGACTAGACGTGGCCAGTACTTTAGCTAACTCATAATAGTGGTGTGCGTCTGCAGTGTGCGTCTGCAGGGGAAACCCCGGCCGTAAGCCCCAACCCCTCCGGGAGAAGCGCCGCCACTCTCTTCAGGATCTCGCTAAGGTCATGCGGCGGAAGTAACGTACTCACGAGTTTCCCTCCCGATAATCGCTCCACCCCCTCGTAAATCGCCCTCAGAGTACTCTGAGCTTGTGAGGTTACCGTCTCCAGTTCTCCCAGTAGGGTGGAAGAGTTAATGTAAAGAGAAAGAAGGTAGGATAGATGGGAAGTGGTGTTTTCTATGTGGGTTATCCTGGAACTAACACGTCTTTTATTCTTCATTTACCCTCCTACTCCTAAGGGAGTAAGGAGAGCGGGGCCTCGCTCCCCCGACTCCGGGAGAGGGGATGTAAGTGGGATCGCAAACGGAATCGTCTACGCTGATCCGGGGCTCCGGGCGGCCGTCTGCATCTCACCTCCACACGCTCCAGTCTCCTCTGTACGAGGTAGACAAGCGTTCTCTGATTCTTGAAATTCTCCTTCAGTTGAGGGGTCCAGCATCTCCTCCCATGGTATCACTCTTTCTTCCGGCTGATCCGTCGGAAGGGTTGTATCCCCATCTTCCTCGTCCCCTAGACTCTCTCGTGACTCGGGCTCTTCGCACTCTCCATTGGTCTTCTCCACAGCAAATGCCTTTAGCCGGTTCAGGTGAACCACCTTAGTAGTCCTCCCTTCCAACTGGATTTCATACGTCAGGTCAGATATTCTTCTGACTACTTGATAGGGTCCCCTCCATGGGCGATGGAATTTTTTGCAAGCATTTGCGGGTACAGCGGGACAGTGTAGATAGACCCACTGACCTTCCTACAACGTCCTTGTCTTACTTTTTTGTTATACTGCCGGCTATTTGCCTGGAAGGCTCTTTCTGAGACTTCTGCGGCTCTTTCGTATGCAAACGCCGTCGTAATGCATCAACATGGGGTTCTTGTTCGGTTGTTTCCTCACTGGGTGGTTGGTAGCCCAGCGAGGTGGGTCTGACAACGTTTCTGCCGTAGACAAGATAGTTCGGGGCAAACCCCGTCGCCGAATGCGGGGTGCCGTTGTAGGCCATGATCATGAACGGAAGCCACCGGTCCCAATCCGTTCCTTCCGGGCATACATAATGTGACAACCCATTTATTAGGGTGCGGTGCCAACGCTCTACTCTACCATTAGATTGCGGATGATAGGCTGTGGTATATATCTTTTGGATGCCCAGTACCCGACAAAGGTCCTTGAATAGTTTGGATGTAAAATTTGTTCCTAGGTCCGTAATCAGCCGGGTCGGTATCCCGTGTCTTACTACTACGCAGCGTATAAAGGCGGCGGCTACTTCGGCGGCTGATTGTTCTTGTAATGGTTGTGCCTCCGCGTACCTCGAGAAATGGTCGATTACCGTCAGGATATACCGATATCCCGTATCGTGCGTCCTTGGTAAGGGCCCTACCACATCTATTGCAACCTGTTCGAATGGTTGGGATGGTTGTCGTGGCTCGCCTAACGGGGCCCGCAGCCCTGGGGGTGTGTTTCTCTGCGCATGTCCGGCAGCTCTGAGTAAATCTCTTAATATCCTCATGCATTGTAGGCCAATAATATTGCTGCCTTACCAATGCCTCCATGCGTTCCGGCCCTGGATGTCCACTCACCGGCGACGTATGGTTCTCAGATAGAATCCGTGCTCTGTGCTCCTGTGGTACCACCAATCCCCAATTTCCAGCCGATGGTGCGCGGTAATAAACCAAGCCCTCTTGATTTCTTCGGCACATCCCTGGATCCTTCCTTAATAATTGCTTACAATCTTCGTCGGCCTCTTGTTGCGCGGAAGTGACGCCATCATAGTCGGGTTGCTCGTCCGATATGGCCCCGATGGTGCGGCTGAGAGCGTCAGCGTTTGCGTGTTTTTTTCCAGGTTTGTGGACTACTTCGTACTCAAATTTGGCCAGGCGTAGTTGCCAGCGGGACAGTCTCGAGGAGGGATCTTTCACGGTCAGGAGCCACCTTAGAGCAGCGTGGTCCGTAATGAGCGTGAATCGTCGACCATAGAGGTAACAACGGAAGTGTTTGGTAGCCCAAACCACCGCCAGCATTTCCTTTTCTGTCGTGCTGTAGTTTCTCTCCGGTTTATTTAACTGTCTACTCGCAATGCTATAGGTCGTTCTCTTCCTCCCTGCATCTGAGATAGTACGGCCCCTATGGCCAGGTCTGACGCGTCCGTTGTCAATAGAAATGGTCGTGAGAAATCGGGATACGCGAGAATCGCGTCGCTGCACAGCATGTTCTTTAATGTCTGAAACGCTTTCTCCTCCTCAAGGCCCCAATGAAATCTCTGGTTCGTCTTTGTCAGCTGCGTTAGGGGCCTGGCGTGATCGGCGAATCCCGGCATGTATCTTCTATAATATCCGACGAGTCCTAAGAAGGACCTGACCCCTTTCACATTGTGAGGTTGAGGGTACAGCTTCACCGCCTCTACCTTGGTCGGGTCCACTTGGACACCTTCCCTATTAACGACGTGTCCCAATTACTTCACTTGATGCGTGGCGAATTGGCACTTCGCCGCATTGACCAGCAAGTTTGCTTCACTTATCCTCTGCAATACGCGGTCCAATCGCTCAGCGTGCT
The DNA here is from genome assembly GCA_011037195.1 of Triatoma infestans. Lineage (NCBI taxonomy): Eukaryota > Metazoa > Arthropoda > Insecta > Hemiptera > Reduviidae > Triatoma > Triatoma infestans. The sequence continues at coordinate 38,716 of JAAEAF010002018.1, forward strand.
CTCTTAAGTCCCGCCATGGATGATTACATCATCGAGGTACACAAAGCAACTGGTGCATCTCAAGTCCGCCAATAATCGGTCCATTAGGAGCTGGAACGTGGCCGGTGCTCCAGCCAGACCGAAAGCCATTCTTCTGTACTGGTGGTGCTCTTCCGGCGTTGAAAATCCTGTTTTCTGGCGGTCGGCCTCTTCGATTTGTATTTGGTGGTAACCCGATGCCAAATCCAGAGTGGTGAAATACTGGCTGTTACCGAGACTCTCCAGGGTTTCATTGATGTTCGGTAAGGGATACACAGGCACCTTGGTTATGGCATTAAGGGCTCTGAAATCGGTGAAAAACCGTTCTTGCCCATCCTCCGTCTTCTTCCTCACCAAAATGATAGGGGCCGACCAAGGACTGTCCGATGTTTCTATGACTCCATTGCGTAACATTTCCGCAATTAGTTCTCGCATGGGCTCCCGCTGGTGGTATGGGACCCGGTATGGGGGCTTGGCGATCGGCGCTGCTTCTCCGGTATCGATCCGGTGTTTAATCTTTGCGGTGCACCCCAAGTTGGCCTTGACCGATCCTGAAAAACAGCGAGATGACGGTTTAACACCTCTTCTACGATCTTCTGCTCCGATCTTCTGCTAAGTGTTGCAGCTTCTCTTGGAGTATCCGCACTAGACCCTTCTCATCTTGGTCGCCCGTATGTATCATGTGTGCTTCCGCAAACTTCTCGCAGTCCGTGTCCGTCGCCAGCTCTTCTGCCATACCCAATCTCTGAGATTTTTCTATTAGCACCGGGTCTTCTCCAACATTGATCACCCTGATCCACACATGTTGATCTCTGAGTTCGTGTACACTACGCCCAGCGCACCAGAGGGAATTGTGTTCCTGTGCGCACGGTTCAATTAAGATGGTTGTTCCGAGGCAGTGCGTTTTCACGCTGCCCGCCACTAAGGTCTCGCATCTTGGTGGGATCTGGACCCGATGCGTCGCTACCACCAGTTTTGGTAACCGATCCTCCTCGTCGTCCTGTGAGTCCCCGTCAGTCCTCCTCATTGCACCCACATCTCCGCTCTTCCTGGCCTCTCTACCTCCGGATACTGACTTGAAACACAAACTTTGGCCGCCCTCTCTCTCGGCTAGCTTCCTTACTCCCATTATTCTAAAGTCCTCTCTCTGCATTGCCTGGGCCTTTGGTTCTCCTTCCGTCCATACTTGCCGTCTCCTAATATCCATCTGCAGACCTAATTCCGCCATCCCATTCACGCCTAAAAGCCCGTCGCCGCTAACACTGATGTTCGCGATGACAAACTCTACTTCTGCGTGCTGTCCCCTCCAACTCACCGGGACCTTCTGAGTTCCCACAACCCTTAGACGCGCTCCTGTCACTCCTTTAGCAACAATGTCACTCTTCTGAATCGGTATTCCCTCCAGAGGTCGCTGGAGGATGGAAACGCTGGCTCCAGTATCCAACAACAGTCGCCTTGGTACTCCTGAGAGGTGAGCTTCTATTGATAGGAACTGGTCCGATCCGCCACCGACGTTGATTATTAAGTGGTCTGCCCCTAGCGCTCTTCCCCCTCCACTGTTGGGGCGGGCAGTGGGAGGTAGGCATTTGGGGACTTCGGCGAGTCTGTAACCGCAGCGATCCGGCCGTTAATACCTGCAGTCGTGACGGGCGCCCGCTTCGGGCAGTCTCGGGCCATATGCCCGGCTTGACCACACGTGTAGCAAGCCCCATTGAACGGAGGCCGAGACGGCAGACGAGCCCAACCCTGTTTTCCGTTGCCCGATTCACGGGCCGTACGCCGAGGACGTTCGAGCCCACCACAATCCCTGGCAAGATGCCCTTCCTTGCCACAACGGAAGCAACTTCTGCCCTTCCGATATTGATCAGGGCCGTAAGCGGCCGTCGCATATACCTCACGCGCCCCTTGATACCTAGCGCATTCTTCCTTCTCCACGTGTTCGACGAGTGCGGCTCGCTGGACCGCCTCCGTTAAATTCCTCTGTGGGTGGAGCCTCAACTGTCTTCCAGTCTCCCCCATCAGTCCTTTCGTGAAGGCTGCTAGTACTATCCTCTCCAGGTGGGCCCTTTCCCAACGCTGCTGCTCTCTTGAACCCTCCCTAGTCAAGGTACGCTCACCCACTTGTCGGCATCGGTCAGCAAAGCCCTCGCACCTTCCCCCGGTCGTTGTTGCATGGAATTAAGGGCATGTAGCTGTTGTTCGGGCGTGAGCAGTTCCTTGAATCTTTCCTCTAACGCTTTCTTATACTGTGCGAAGGTTATTTGTTCACTTTGCAACTCCGCGTCGCTCGACAAGAAAAGTGCGGCCGCCCCAGATGTTTTCAGCCGGCATATCAGTTTTTTGTCCGCATCCGACCAACCCCCGCTGTCCGCAACCATTTCGATCTCTTTCAGGAATTCCTCTACGGGTGGTTCGCCCTCTGCGCCCGACCATGGCTTAATGAGGTTCTGTAGCCCCATTTCCCTCCTCGGCGGAACCGGGCAATCAGGTTTCACCGTTGTCTCGGATAGTTGCCGCGCCTCCAGCCGCAGCCGTAGATTTTCCACTTCCTGTTCGCGCTGCGCGTAAGCCTGGTTGGCCTTCCGGAGGGCCTCCAGCTCCTTCCTCAAGTTCTCCTCCTGTGTAGGCATGATATCCCACTTCTGACACCAGTTTATATGTAGAGGGAATTGGAGTAGGGAGGAGGGAGTGGGAGGTGTTCGGGGAAGCGAGTAATCAGAACTTTGGGTACAAACAGTATATTCAGATGGATAAACAATCAATAAATACAAATACAAGAAAATACTTACATACTGCTAAACTTACGACTAAAATTTACAAGGCCCCAGTGATCCCAATTCTACTAATTACCCTCGTCCTAACCTTTAAGAATAAATTCTATTACATCTAAAAGAATGGCTATAACATACTACCATCCCCTAAAATACTACAATTATCCTAAATGTACGCGAAGAGCTAATACATTACTAATTACGCTACCTTAACACTACAACACCCATACAAGTCTAATATTTTAACGTTAAATATACCCAACACCCTAGAACTAACAAAACCATAAAACCATAATCCAATATAACCCCAAATCAGGCTACGGGGAGAAACGGTGGCATAGTTGTATCTGCGTTTTCTTTGGTTACTCACACCCCAGACCCTTGCATCGAGTGGCCACGCCCCCCCAGAAAGAATTATAAGTACTTACAGATGGCCAGGCAATACCACTGCATGCTGCAAATTCGGCAGTCCAGCAACACACACAAGAAGAAACTCTAATTCAGAATTTGAAATGCACTGGCCAGTCGGCAGCTTACTACTGACTCACCTGTTCAACCTTATTATTCGTCTGTATTGCTGGTGCAGCGCTTTCAGTTTTCATAACAATACCACCGTTTGCCCGTATACAGTGACCCACTTACACTTTCTAATATTTTATATTCACTGTTATTATTGTAATTATTATTTTAACTCCCTTACACCTTACAATAGCAACAGGTACCTTCAACGAACATCTGCACTAGCTTCGGCTGGTTCTAGATAAGCTTAGGCAGGCAGGACTGAAGCTTAACCCTGACAAATGCGAATTCGGGTGTCCTGGTTAATGAGCAGGGCTTGCAGGTAGACCCAAGGAAAGTAGAACCCCTACTCCAATATCCACCTCCTAAGAATGTGAAAGAGCTAAGGCGACTAATCGGGATGTCGTCGAGGTATAGACGCTTCATACCTAACGCATCCGACCTTATGAGGCCCCTCATGGAACTGTTAAAGAAAGGAAAGAAATGCAAAAACAGCGATCTCTGCTCTTGACAAAATAAAAACAATTCTAACTTCCGCTCCAGTTCTTGCCCGACCTGACTTCAGCCAACACACTGCCTCAGAGAGTGTGCGTTCCTCTCACTGCCGTAAGAGAGTGTGCGTGAACAAATAAAAACTGCTACAGACTTTTCTCGAAAAAGTCGAACATTGAAAATATTTTATTGGTGTTATACTCTGCTTTATTATGTATTTCTAATTTTTTCACTATTTTCATATAAGACTAGAGACAGTCCTTTTATAGGAGTCATTCACACCCATTCACCCCTGGGTCTTTAAAAAAAAGTTGTAGACGTTGTATGTGTAGTTGATTTCCGTGTTTAAAGAAAAGCGTTGGAGCAGTTTTCGAGAAAATCGCAAAAAAGTGGAAAAAAAAATTCAGTAAATTGGTACTTCCGGTTGCGGAATTCGGGCACATATCTAACTTTCGGATCCCATGGGGATACCAAAACTGAATATCAAGTTTGTAATTTGTGCGATTTTTGGTTATTAAGATATGCTGTTTACACACACACACACAAACACACACACACACACACACACACACACACACACACACACACAAACACGCACACACAGATTCGGGTTTAACTCATCTCATAGGGGACTGGTAAGAAAGATTAAATTACGGTAATAAAAGTAAGGGTGGCTATTGATTGAAAGGGTTTGCTAGTAGCTGTAGTACCAGGCACCTATTATGAAGGGTTGCCCTTATCACATTTTGGGACATTTTGTAATTTATAAATCACCACTAGGAAACTATAAGATAGGATTTTCCAATATTTTATTTCCTAACGGATCAAAATTATTATGAAAATTAATATGTCGTGAAATCAGAAAAAATTTCAAACACTCATTTGGATTTCAGACTCATCTAGCTGGTTGTGTGGATAGAACCCAATGAACACCAAAAACATTAAATTGGAACATGTTATATAAGAAATATCCACAATAAAATGAGTTTGGCGGCCTAAAGGGCCTTGTCAAAATAAATTAAATACATTTTATGTAGTTGTTGTGGTGGTTGGTTCCGCAGAGCTGGAAAGCATCACACTCTCTGACAGACACATCTTGAAGATGGACGAAACCGGTCGATGACCACAAAATGAAGCAGGCTATCACGGAAAATGTCTCTGACATTTTATATAAGAAACATCCACAATAAAATAAATTTGGCGGCATAAAAGGCCTTGTCAACAAAACTAAACCTACCGTGTAATAACTAATAAAGGAATAAACTACTAATAACTTATACTTCGGGCATCCACAAAATCCATAAACTACTCTTCATTGTTGAAAACCTACTCTTCCAAATGTACTCTAATAAGTAAGTTTCGAATTTAGTATTACACCTGCGGCCAATTCGTCTTCTCGTGTCTCTTTTTATTTTCGACCAGTGGGATTCTATAGTTTAGGTATGAACCATTTTATCTGGCGGGCTCGCAAAATTTAAGGAGTGGTTTACCTCAAAGTGGTGAAACCCTAACGAATTTAAACTTTGGTAGCTTATCTATCTGTGATCATGGTTATTCCCCGTTTAATGTTTATGGCCAATACCCCTCGTAAAGTTGTGGCATCTCTTTTATCCACTACAGATAAAAAACACTTTTGGTTGACCTATCTATACCATCCACTACCCAATGGGTCTTTGTTACTCTACCTCTGTTAAACTTTCTGCGTCCAAATGCGCTTTCATCACCACTACTATTGCGTTTGTCCCCACCAATCTTTTCTCAGTTCTCAATCAGCCAATTTAAAATTAAATTCCAAAAAATATCTAGAATTTTTGTTACGGTATTATGGCATAATCCCGTTTCCCTAACTAGAGTGTTTCGAGGATACTTGAGTATCCTGCCCACTAACACTAGCACTATCTTGTCCAATGGCACTTTTACTAAATTGAACACAGAGTTCGTTCTCAAAAAAACTTTTTTTCGGCAATTTCAGTTCGGACAGCGATAAACTGGTTCTCTGCCAACGCCTGGGAAACAAAAAGAAACAAAATGCAAAATAAGTAAATTAAAAATAGGTCAAAGTGTACCGTGCAAAGATAACTTTGCCTTATTTATGCATTAGGTCAAACGTTTGGTCAGTTTAATAAAAAAAATAAAGATAAACATATTGTTTTTATTAATTTAAATATATTAATTTATATAATTACGTTTCGTTGGATTCGATTTGATCAGATCCACAATTTACACATACCATAAATTGACTTATTAGTTGGTGTGTTACTAAAAATTGTGCGATTCTTACTGCTGCCACATGTTTCCCACAACTAGATAAACTTTTCAGAAATTCCGTAATTCTGTTTATTTGAATCTGTATGTACTTAGTGAGTGCTGGGATACGAATGATCAAGAAATTTTGAAAATGTCCCTTAAATCATGTTATGGGGGAAAGGGTAAAAAGGAAAAAGGAGGAAGGCAGGACCAGGAACCTGGTCAACTTGTTACCTGTCCCCTATGAGATGAGTTTGACCTGATAGACCCTACTCTTAAAAACAGTTTTTTCGAATCAGGGGCCTCGAAAAGTGTATTTCCAGTGAAAACTCGATATCGAAAATGTGACCCGATTACAATACTTTCTCTTACTATGAGTAAGAAAAAGTAAAAGTGATGGATTTTTATAAGAGTAAGTTGGTATAACAAGTTTAATGAAAAATTGTAGTGGCACAACCGATAAAATTGTAGGTGACACAATCGATAAAGTCGCGGCAAACAAAAAACCTTTCAAGAAATTTGTAGTTTCTGCCAAAGTTTTCTGCAAACTCAGATTTATAGCCACATATTCAATTGAAGCAACTTCTCTGCAAACTGATAGGTCTCGGAATTTCCTGTCTAGGTAATAATACAACGGGAATGAGAAATTTCTAGTAAGTGGTATCTGTCTTTGTCGAATATTAATCCAACGAAAACACGATAGTACCCTTTACTAGAATATGGACTCTCCTACGGAATAGACATCGAAATAACTATCAATAAAGTCACCCGCGCTCTCATGGTGTTCAGGAACTAGGCGAGTAAAATGTGGGATTGTTTCCCTTGTACCTGGAATGGATGTATGCCATGACGTTGAGGCCTACGATCACCTATGGCGTAGGCCTATGGCGTATGGCGGTGGCGTGGGCGAGTAAGGCTAGCTCAGCCAATATCAAGAAAACATACTTGTGAAAGAATGTACAGCGCCTTACATGTTTATGCAAACTGGGAGCAAGGAACAGTTGTCCCACAGCTAGAATTGAGGATAGTCTAAATCTCATATCTCTTCACCTTGTGGTCGAGAGGGTGGTGAAGGGTCTCAGCTCTGCCTGGTATTAAAGAGCATTCCAAGGTGCACGGATAGATAGAGTATCCCTGAGGGGACGGGAGCCGCAGTATTTAGGCCATGGATCAGACATTCGAAGCCTATAAGCAAGTTTCCCAGCATATTCCAGGAGGAAATTTTCGCAATTGAATAGAAGGCGCTGTCATATAATGTAGTTAACGATCTCATGAACTAAAACTAAAAAAATAACTTTATTCCATCTTTATTTGCATTTAATTCAAGTTTAATTAAACTTTTACTAATCACTACAAGTTTAAAGAAATCGTATATTAAACTGCAGTTTTCTGTTAGTCTGACGGCACTTTCTCTTAGTGCAGTTATATCAGTTCATGTCAAAGTTTCAGAAGTAAGTTTTCACAGTAAATTCATACTTTGAAGTCGTCTATGTACGGCTTTTTAGCGAATAGTCCTCTCAGTCTCTCTCTGCCAGTCATCAGATCTGCGTTACAAATCTGGACTCAATGACTGCATTAGCAGTCACATCGAGACACCACCACTAAACTTCCAAGCACACTTCAACAATGTATTACCTTCTCTGACACGCACTCAGGAGAAATTCAACAAAAAAAGACGATCATCTTAGGGCTTACAGTCAGTCACCAAATCAACTTTAAGAATATGAGCTCTTTGCTGGAGATCAATTTTGACGAGTTAATAAGTCTCAACCTTGAGAGGCTCCCAAAGCTACTAGCCATTCTAGACAATCTACCATTCTGCCATTAGAACAAGCAAGAGATTTAACAAGAGCCACATCACTGTTCAGGCGGCGACTTGCATCAGCCAACGCTATGCCGCATTCATCACGCTAATATCAATCATCACTTATCGCTCTGTCACTCTACCATTTATACTTTCATCTTCTCTTCTTACTCAGTAAATCGTTAAAATATTAATTGTGAGTAAAGTGTCAGTTCGTGTGTTCTCTTTCAACATTAACCTTCATCCTACAACTACTTTATACATGTTATGCACTTGGCTCTTTTAGGCCTCGCTGGATTTGGTCCACATATTTATTGATAGGTTCTTTGTCATCTCTCTCTCTCTCTCTCTCTTTTCATGATTTGTTTACTTAATGAAACCATTGCATTGCTTTATTTATGATTTGTCGACTTAATGAAACCATTGCATTGCTTTATTTATGATTTGTCTACTTAATGAAACCATTGCATTGCTTTAAACTTACTATACTAGAACTGCGGCGTTGGAAGTCCTCCTCAATCTGCCACCATTACACATTCTCGTTCTAGGCGAAGCCAGAATGGGAATACATAGGCTCCTGCAGGGGCCACCTCCCATCACCTCTAGGCATGATCGTAATAACCAGAGGTTGATCGAGGAAATCAAGGCGGATCATCTTCTTGGGATGCCAACGGATAGGATGGTTCCTAGGTATTTCTTCGAAAGGAACTTCCATATTGTCATACCGAACAGAGGTGAATGGGGCTGTGACCCACCCCTGTTCGGTAACTCGATCTGGTATACAGATGGATCCAAAACTCCGACTGGGGTCGGAGCTGGGGTCTACGGGGGCAGGCCTAAAGTTAAAATTAAGGCCAGCCTAGGGAAGTACGCCACGGTCTTTCAGGCTGAAGTCGTGGCGTTACAACTCTGCGCTAGGAAGATTATAAGGCAAAGGATAGTGGGTAGAAGAGTGGCCATATACTCCGACAGTCAGGCAGCCCTGAAGGCACTTTCCTCACACCAAATGGTCTCAAGACTGGTGTGGGACTGCCTACTTGCCCTCACCGAGGTGGGTACTCGGAATAAACTGACACTCGCCTGGGTGCCGGGACATGCGGGGTTCCTGGGCAATGAGAGGGCGGATGCCCTAGCGAGGGAGGGTTCGCAGGATACCTTTATAGGCCCCGAACCCTTCTGCGGCTTGTCCAGGAGTCTCATTCAAACTTTTGTCAGGGGTTGGATAGAAGATCAGCGTCTGCGTTGGTGGGAGGGAACACCAGGACAGAGGCAGGCAAAGCTCCTTATCAAAAGACATTTGACTAAATTTACCAGAGACCTACTGAGCCAGACCCGAAGGATATAAGGTTAATTGTGGGCCTACTGACAGGGCATTGTAGGCTGAACAGACACATGCACCACCTACAACTTGCGGATAGTGCGGTATGCCGATTCTGCAAGGTAGAGGAGAGACCCCGGCACACATCCTTTGTGAGTGCGGCGGCCTGGCGAGGATTAGATTTCTTCAATTGGGGACGGGCAATCCCGAAGCTGGAAGCTTCATGACGAAGCCGCTCTCAGCTTTGCTAGGACTGATTAGGAGGGCAAGAATGGGGGCTGTTCTGTAACGTAAGGGTGTCCACAATAGACCTCGATTTGTAGGTCGCAGTGGAATGAGGCTCAACCCCCCCAGTTTCTATTCTATTCTACTATACTAGAAAACAATTACTAAAGAGAGACATAACAGACAGTTGGCAACACTGGCGAGTGCGTCCTGTATGAAGATCTAAAGAAAGAAAGAAAACAAAGCGATGAATATATAATGTTTTCACCACACGGATACCATAATAATAATAACAACAGTAATCAAGGAATTCGTGAGGAAATTATAAGGTTATTATTGAGGTATTAAGGTTATACTCTACTAGTGCTCTCTCCGGTCCTACAGGTTGACTAATATTACAAACATGGTTAGAAATACCGACAGCCATATTAACCTAATTTTGTTTTTTCTTGAAGCAGTTTTATGGTGTTATTGTTTTTTTTTTGAAAATAGTCTTAATCTAGTAGGTGAGTGTGTATCTAGTATCTATGTGGCAGAGTGCAGTCCACTCTAGGTTGGCCACACTGCTACATTGGTGTCATTATCTCTTTGCTACCGCTTTTTTCCTCATCACTTCAGCTTTTTGTTTTTATGCTCTCAATCATCCTGGCATTTCTTTATTCTAATCCAGGTAGTACAGGATAGAACAATTATCTTTCAAATTTCTTTAAATTTTCTAGGGGATGAAACCGAAATTTCAAATTTTAAGAAATGACTAGCAGTTTTTTGTATTGAACAGCTGTTTCAATTGTACTAAATAATATATTGTAGTCCCAAAAAGGAATAATTGTAGGAGTTTAATAAAAATAATAAAACGTTTATTTTCATAAAAACACAAGCCAACATTCAGTTCCACTCCACAAAAAATGTTTTCATTGTTTCTATAAAACTACCATCTCGATTTATGACATCGATTTTATCAAAACAATCGGCTTCTTTGGTTATGTCTATAATGTTCGATTACTACAGTCGGCCAACCAGACCTTTTGACGTCACCGTCAAAATTTAGATTTGCCATATAACCTAAAATATGAATGTTGCAAGAAATTAGTTTGGACTGCTTTTGGATAAAACGCGAAAAATTTGAAGAAAAAAAAGAATATATTTACCAATGCAGGCGCATATTGACCAAATTATTTAGAATTTTCTGTTTGACATATTTTCTACCCACAAAAACAAAAATACACATATACACTCAATTTCAAAAATTAGACAGGATCTTAAGTGAGATCCTAAAGAGGGCAAACAGGGTCTTAAGTGAGAAAAATATTACAAAATAAAACGCCTTTCTGTCAAACTATTTCATGTAACTAATCGAGTGTGTTTGTGGCATACATACCTATTTTTTGGCATGTTTAGTTAACTTTAAAAAGTATTCTTTAAAAAATTTTATCACAAAAGATAAATACATAATAAATTTAATAAAAAAAAAATGATGGTGTCCTTGATCTGTTTTCATTTCACTAAATTACAGTGATGTAATGTTTCAGTGAAGTATTTACCCACCAGATGGTGCCAAGTAAAAACCATATGCACACTCGTACGTACGGAGTGCAAGTTTGTAAGTTTGTATTATTAAACTGATTTTAATTAGCAATTAGTAGGTAATTGGTAGGTAGTACTTTTCAAATAAAGTACTCCAAAATATGGATTAAAAAAAAAATATCTGAGATGAGGAGAATTGAACTGGCGACCTCAACCTAAATGATGTGTTCTTGCAACATCATAAATCTGTGAACTGTGTTGGACGATGAATCTTTTTATAAATAAAATAACGTTCTGTCTGCCCATTCCACATTTCTGTTCCCATTTTCGTCTTTGTTAATAATTCAGATGTTTTATTTTCTAAAATCAACCTGCAAAAATCTATACTTTCATTAGTAAAACAAAGTTATCAATGTTTAAAAAATCAGGATATCTGAAATTCACATATTAAGTACTCATTGGCGCAAATACTCATTTCATCTTGACTCTTCTTATATCAATATTGTCTTATCTATTTCCGCCGATTTGGGTGGGACTTGGGAACCAACACCCCATAGGTTTCCAAGCGGGTCTTATTATATAAACGAAGGCTAACCTATGATGACCGTCTCTGGAAACTCTGGTTGGAAATGGAGTGGAACAAGGGGGAAAGTCTGTTGTCCTTCCAGTGACAATCCTGCCCGGAAACGAATAAAGACAAGTGAGACTAATTTGGTTAAATGTCTTACCGCATTAAAAGAAGTATTGCAACCGTTTAGAATTTTAGAGGTTTAGCTTATAACCAAGAATTACATTAAACTTTTATAGAACCGAGTAGGCCTAATGTCACAAGAAGCTAAGTTTGGCATTCTTTGAAGGATGCCGAGGTATTTTTTGAATCTTATCTCGGCTATTCAAAAAATGCATGCAAACAAAAAGTGTAGGATAAAGACGGGTTTCAGTTTGTGCGATTTTTTCTAAAACGGCTGTAACGATTTACTTTGGTCTTCGTATACTAACTACACGATAAACGCTATCAACTTTATTTGTAATATCTTTTCCGATAAAAGTGTTTGTAGTTAGTTGTGCGGAATCTGGAGACGTTGAAATTCAAATGTGTCTTTGATTGGCACTAATCTCCCCCCCAACACTACATTTACTTTACTACAAAGGAGAACAATTTGAAGTTTAAAGGATAGTTGCCATTTGTTTAATAACTATACTAAAAAGAGTGAGAGAAAGTTGTGTGAGTGTTTCACACCAGATTTATTTATGTAATTATTATTAAATCCAATAATGTAGCAAATAAAGTCTATAGCATTATAGTTTATCTAACTTTTATCCAGTCTATAACCTTCTCCTTCTCTCAACTACATTTACATATTTCTTATAGTTGTCCTACTTTACATTAGATAACAATATACTTTTTTATTTCACACATAAAAATGGAAATATTTAAATGTAGTGAAAGTATATATCTGTTATGTATACATGTGAAATTTTAGCAAAAGAAATATTGATAGCCAGAGCTATTAACAGCCACTACACAGGACTGTAAACTATTCTTGATCAGCTGACTGGCTGGTTATAGTGTAAACATAATCTAAAATTTGAGTGAAATATTTTAGAAGTAAGTGTTTCATAATTAAACGTTTGGATATTACTTTAATACAATCAAATACGATGTACGCACACAGAGATACAACAAAGAATCCCCAATTGGGTTATTTATTTTGCACTCAATGGCTACCCCGTATCACTATAGCTACCCCCCTATCACTATGGCTACCCCCATATCACTATGGCCACCCCCATATCACTATGGCCACCCCCATATCACTATGGCCACCCCCATATCACTATTGCCCCCTCGCCCCCTCAATGACTACCACCATTTAGAACTGTTTGTGCAGTATTTCAAGTGAGAACACTCACGCGACTCTCTCTTACTCCTCCCAATACCGTGATAATGAAATGACAAATTCTATTTTAAACTTCAAATTTTGCTCATTTGCCCCAATGTGAATGCACCTGCCATATTGATCTTGGCAGCACCGGAGATTGCGATGTGGCCCAGTAGAGCACAAAAATATAGTGCACGAACTGTAAACAAATTTTGAAACTTAACGCCACAAATTCCTCACAAGTATTCAAAATCAATTTTGTTCAAATTTTCAAGTAAAAATGATACATTCATATATATATATAGTTAGCACCCAGTTTAAAGGAAATCGTTATAGTCATTTTCGAGAAAAGTTTCCAAAAAAACTCAAAAACATTGTTGCAAAGTTACATATTATACTGAAGTGGTACTCTCAGAAAACACCAAAAAATCAATTTTCCTGGGAAAATGTTTCAACTAAAGGTGATAGGTGTTTATGTGTGGAGGTTTAAAGAAAATCGTTGAAGCCGTTTTTGGAGAAAATCAAGAAAAACTGAAGAAACCACTCAGTAATGTCACACTTTCCAAAAGCGCACTGTCTGATGCGCTGGTAGCAAATAAACACATTAACAAGATTGAGATTCCTGTGATTGTTCATTTTTTGAGATATTCTGTTAGTACACACTCACACACACACACACACACAAACAAAACCATATACATAAACTTATACAGATCATTTGTTAAAAAACACGTACCCTGAAGACTTCCGGTGAAAACTCAATTTCGAAATTCAGTAGTAACAGCAGTAAGAGAAATTGAAATTGTGGTGTGCATGCATGGTGTTCCAGTATAAAAGGGAATTTCAGCACTCGTTTTCGAGAAAACTCCGAGAAACTCAGAAACTAATGGGACAAGTCGCACTTAACTGTATACATTTATTTATTTATTTCAAATGGGTGAAAGTCCAGTTACAATATATAACAATACAATTACTAATACATTGTCAAATATAAAAATAAACGAGAACATGTAAATATATACATGTATATACCACACTGAAAAAATAATAATAAAATGAAATAAAAAATATATAATTACTATGTACTACAATATAACTGCAATTAACTATAACAATTTCTCTTTAAAATTATTTATATTTAAAACAAAAAATCACAGTCAGTAGATATTTGTTGCAATTGTTCATTATTGGTGACAGTGGACGGAAATTTGCATAGTTTGTTGCGTTGTAGGTTTTTGAAAACATTAATCTCTGACGAGTACTCTTCATAGGTACACGAATGTTAAGTTTGCTGAGTAAGTCAGGGCAATTAATAATATTATTTAGGAGTTTTAAATCAAATACGCAATCAATGTTGAATCTCCTATTGTCAAGAGGTTGTAGAGCCAGACTTTCCATACTAATATCAAACGGTGCCACATGATGAATACCACTTTTCCTAAAGCAAATAAAACGGAGAAACCTTCTTTGAACAGCTTCAAGTTTGTCGACTAGTTTGATTGGTAAGGAGACCAATCATTTAATAGGTGATAGAACCGTAAATTGTATTGAAATTGCAGTTTAAAGGAACGCTTAACATAGCAGCTCCCATAGGACCCTCCAAAACAAGTTCTTCAATTAATTCTTCAAGAAACTGTTTTAAATAAAAGTGATGAGCCTTTAAAAGTGTAGTTAGTATGCTAAGTATAAAGGAAACTGTTGAAGCCACTTTTGAGAAACCCGCGATAAAGCATGCGCAAATAATATTTTTTCCGTATTCAGGAGATGTGAAAGGGGATATTGGTCCGGGGTAAAGGGATATTGGTCCGGGGTAAAGGGATATTGGTCCGGGGTAAAGGGATATTGGTCCGGTGAAAAGGGATATTGGTCCGGTGAAAAGGGATATTGGTCCGGTGAAAAGGGATATTGGTCCGGTGAAAACTGATTGCAGTTAATTCAACTGATCGCAGTATTTGCTGCTAATCTGTAAGATGTTGATAAACACCGACATGCAAACAAACATGAATACTGAGCGACAAGAAATTTTATGTTCTATGAAAACAGTTCTACCAACATAACTGTTTATAATCATAATCATAGATGTCATAATTGTTTTATACGCACACAGCTGTTTTACTAATACTATAATTGCCATAGCAATCCTAAAGTATTAAGCAAAAAGTAAAGATGCTGCTGTATCTATTTTTTTTTTTCAAATATGTGTACTATTATATGTTGTCCTTCCAATTTTTATAATTCTTTTTCTTCAAAAAGGAAAAATCTTTATAAAAAAATATGCGTATTACTCTATATGGTTCCAGGGTGCCTACACTCCGTACATTTAAATTTCGAATTCGGGGATTAGTTTATTGTTCAACATGCCCACAGCCTCCTAAATAATCTGATTGTTGTCGAGTTCTGTTTTTACTTTCTCTTGCTGCTGTTAGATGAAAAATTGCAATCGTTATAAAAGTGCTGAGGTCCCCTCAGTCCATACAATGGCCTCTGAGAGTATGAACTACAGAAAGATAAAAAAAACAGATACCGAAAGTTCATACTCGATATTCCGTTTGCGTATCACCATGGGATCCGACAGGAACTTCTCTGTCAAAATTCCTCAACCAGAAGTACCACTTTACTGAATGGATTTATCACTTTTCTGCTACTTTTTAAAAACCATTCCAATATTTTCCTTAAACTTGGGATATTAACCATACGTACCAAGAGTAACTTTTACTTGCAACATTTTTTTGGGGTTATTCATTAAGGGAACTTTTGGGAGACGGGTGGGGTTATGCTTTTCTCTAAAGTGCTATTTTAGTTTATTATACAATTGTGTCATCTAAAAAATATTAAATAGAGTTACACATGTCAAACTTTTAAATTTCAAGAAAGTGGGTTCACCGAAAGTGGGTTTCTACTGTAGTTATTTCAGTTTTCTATGATTTTATCCGTAAAAACACGGACGAATTTCATTAAATTTATTCGACTAACTATGAATATAGAGACTTTTATTGGGGACTTTTTTCCCAGAAAGTTCATTTAGAGAATTTTGGGGGAGGGGGAGTGTATGGTTTCCTCAAAAATGCGATTTTATTAAGTTCAGTGTCTCCGATTGGAGGCGCTGCCACCATTTAGTAAGTTCAGTGTCTCCGATTGGAGGCGCTGCCACCATTTAGTAAGTTCAGTGTCTCCGATTGGAGGCGCTGCCACCATTTAGTAAAATATAAGTTTGAAGAAAATTTGTCTCTAAAATCTGTGTAAACCGCGCCAAATTTTTAGACTAATATGGATATTCTTCTGTACAATTTCAATCGCGTTTTTGCGAACTGAAACACCAGACTCAATAACTAATGTTTACGCCAGTGTGATCTGGTGGGGAAGCGGACAAATTTACTCTCAGTACACACAACAATTATAACTCTAGAAAATGGCGCTAAATGTTTAACATGTGATGCATTCCCTGGTAATAAAGTTTCTTAAAATAAAACTGCAACTCATATAATATCATCTAATAATACAACCAATACGTTGATTATTTCTGTAATTATGCGAGAGGGATGTGTGCAGCTTTATGGTCTCTAAATGGTAGTTAGACCACGTCGTAAAAGGTAAACGTTTTCCAAATTAATCAGGACCAGTTATGATGGAGAATTTAATACAGATTTGCCAATAGTCACGTAGGAGATCAGTATTACCACCATGATGTGGCCGCTCTAAATGTTCATGTAATCAGAAAGTAAGAGTGGCTAGCCCCCTCCCGCTGGTTGCCCCACTGGCCTTGCTCTCTCAGTGTATTTTTTTTTTTTTAATTTAAAGTAATTTACCTCCTCTATATTTTATAATCTAATAACATACCCCCTCCCCCCACACTAGAACTAGACGTAGCAATCTTTAGATAATAATCAGTAAACTACCATTGTTAATAACAATAACAACTGAAATATTCTTCAAAAAAGTGACTGTAAACTATTTTTTTTTTAATTTTTCTATAAATTTTGTCGAGTTTTGATAGAACATGTTTTCATCAAACTTGACTGACCAAAAATTGAATGATTAAAATTTGACATCAAAATTTGAGCTGACAAATACTGCAATTAAACAAAACTTAGATCAAATATACTTCACTTTCATTAGAGATTTTAGACTTATTTTCGAGCTCAAAATTCAGTTTTAATCGGATTCTGAGATAATTTTTAATCCATTTTTACTTTCAGTCATTGCTAAAGTTTGGGCTACTCTGTTAAATCGAGCTATCCCTAGTCAATTACCTCGGCGTGTGTTCACGTCCAATTTCAGAATGACGCTACGCGAGCACTTGCATAGGATTGGAGTGGTGCAAAATGTCGGATGCCCGCTTTGCAACGATGGCAACTGAACGGTGAGCACCTTGCTGTGTGCCAAGCTGTGAGGATGCTGCCAAACAAGACCCCCATTACGCTAGGGCTCTCTTATATTGGGTTACCCGCGACAGAATGGCTAAATTGCCAACAGTTGGCGTTGGATAAAAAAAAACAAAAAACTTTCAGTCATTGCGGAAGGAGAACGTAATTGAGAACATGACAGCTTTTTCTGAAAAAAAAGGTTTTTATATTTACTTTTTATTTTTGCAACAACATACAAATGCATCAAGCAAAATGATGACAAAATACAACGTAATATATAAGATACAAAATGCACGCATTACCTTGATAACCATTTAGTAGTGTTGATGGCCGTAAGTTACCCTTATGTATATTTCCGGTAAAAACTAGACATAGAAAATTCCCCACCGCTGTAATACTTCCCTTTACAGCAACTAAGATAAAGTAAAAACGCAAAATAGCAAGAAGTTCAGTCGTGCCAATTTGTTATTTTATTTATTTACTACATTGAAGCATTACAAGCTTATTGTAGGGAGTTGCTTACAAAGTTTAAAAAAAAAATAAAAGTAAATACATGTTTAATATAATAAAAAAAAAATAATAATAATAAAATAAAATAAAATAAAAGCAATAACGGCAAAAATTTAGTCCATCTTGACAACTATTGCAAAACAGTTAGTCTTTCATTTTTAAATAGCTTATAGTAACAGCATTAAGGTTTAGTTTATAAGCGGCATTTACCTTACTTAACAGTTTATGTTATTCATTAATTATAGATGAACGCAACATTAATAAATTTGTAATAAAGTTATATATCTTAAAACAATCAAATTTCGACTGAACTGACAGTAAATTAAATAATTGTTCTTCTTTGCTAATAGTAGATAGAGTAGATAACTGAGGTAAATATTTTACTCTTAAACAGTCATAACTCGGACAGTAATAAATAAATGAAATAAGTCTTCATTTTCATAAAGATTACAAAGCTGGTTAGGTTTTATTAAATAAGCTATTGCTTTATATACAATTTTTATAGAAAAATTACTGCAAGTTCTGAGTTGAAATATTATGCTACTGACATGGAATGGTAGAGAAAATAGTAAATAATTTTGAACAGCCAAAGTATTTAAGGGAATATTTTTATAATAAATACTGTAATTGGAGGAGTACAGCCTGGCTACATTAGAATTGTATAAATTTGCTTCGTAAGTGGACAAAATTGTATTCAATTTTTTTCGAATTACACAAGGATCCTGCCTTTCCCATAGATTATTGTAACCAACACTTATAAAAAATTCCTTTATTTGAGTTACCCAGTTAAACTTAATATTATTAGATGGTGAAGAATCGAGAAGTAATAGCCTATCATAACATATACGTGGTAATCTGGAACGGTCCATTTCGAGTATTTTACACAACCACTTTATAGCAAGCTTAAAAACAGTGGAGGCCATATGTGGTATACCAGTTTCTAATAATATTATATAGTATGGAATGGATTTTAATAAATGAAAGAGACGTTTGTAGAAATTTGTTTGGGCATATTCTAGACGATCTAAATACCTTAATCCCCAAATTTATACCGAAAAGAGCAATGTGGAACGGGCAATTGAATTAAATAGTGCTACATTACTGGGCCATGAATTACTCTTGACCTTCGCCAAAATATTATTTACGGTGCCATAGGAATTTATTAATTTGTTAATAGGAAAATTTTTATTCAACTCGGTTATCATCTATAGAATTTTACTAAGTGCTATTTGCTTATGAACAATGTTTGAAATAAATTTGGGAACTATGTAAACTTTGCCAACTATGTAAACAATAAACAATTTATAACTAGAAGTTGAAGAATGCATTAAGTGAGAGAGAGGGTGGCTGTCTGTGTGGAAAGCAACATTATTTTAGTATTTGTTTTGCTTTCATTTAATTCAAGTTTTTCTTATTTGGTTACTTATTTGGAAGCACACACACACACACACACACACACACACACACACACACATACAAACAAGAACGCTGTGGGAAATACTACGTCGATAACGTTAGCAGATAAGAAAGACAGAAACTGCTCTGCTACGTAAACCGTTAGATAGCAGCACTAACTCTGGGTGCCAGGAAATATAGCGGTGAATGCATTGCGCGCGCATCGCTACCGCCTACTGATGAAAATAATTCGCACTATTAGATTGTGTACCTTATTCCCTTAAAAGTTCGTTATATATATTATATATATATGAGCTTCCTAGAAAATATTGCGCATAAAACACAAATACACACACCTACACACTTTTCGTCGTTGTGATCATTGAACTTTCAGCCGTTTTGTTTACATAATAAAATGTATTGCGTTCTGGAAGTTTTCGTAAAATTTTCATGATTTTTTTTTTATAATATTCGTGAATCATCAAATAACTTGCATGATATTTCAGTGGTACGTGGTTTTTCTATGAAACCAATGAACGCAGCTTAAAAAATATCGGTATCAGCCAAATCCTAGACAAATCTGGAGCAACCAGTTTATTGTTTCCAAAAAACTTGACAATCACAATGCTTTTACATTTGCGTTCAAATCTACAAGGCACCTCTATCGTCGCTACACCTAAACTTCTCCTCTCTTAAGGATTTCCTATTTAAGAAAATCGAGACGAGTTCTGTAGAATTAATAGTCCATGATTCTACCAGTTCATAATATTGGGTCTATATCAGCGCTCTAGAAGTAAGCTTAACCTGCTGACCAACGACAATTTGCATTTACAAATAAAATATAACTATTGAGACTCCTCGACATGTACGAACTTAACGTTGTTATACATACGCGCACGTACAAAGGAATGACAGGATGTACATACAGATATCTGTTGTATTAGTATGTAAGTCTGCGGACCAAAGAGAGCGCTTTCCAAAGGGCAAACTCATTAACTAAATGGCCGTACAATGAACGAAGGAGAAGCAGGAGAGGAGGGACACATGCCGCCACACTTTAATCGCTTCCATTGGCCACCGCCAGACAGCGCTTACCACCTCACTCTTACTGAACATCTTCACAAAAATAAATACAAGAAAAAATAAAATAAATTACTTTCAATGAGTTCAAAGAAATGAAGTTCAAAATGTTTTTATCTCTTGCGCGCATGCGCTTGCCTATATATATATATATATATATATATATATATGTGTGTGTGTGTGTGTGTGTGTGTGAATGGAGTCAACCAAGCTTTATATAAAATTCACATTGTGAAAAAAATCTAGGGTGATACATTCAGACGACTTTCTGTTAATGCAACACATTTAATTCTCAATAATAAATTATCTTCCTAATCTCAATGTCTACCTATATTTTTTTTATTTATTATTAATATTAGGAGAGGACCTATCCCTATGCTATCCAAAGCTCCACTGGGCCCATATAGCTCACGGTAAAATAAAACAACTACCAACCGAGTTGTTTGAAATCATCAAAAATTCAGACCCGGGTCTAAGCCATCCTTAAAATAACCTTAAACAAAGCGTTAACATAACCTTAAAGCCAATAACAGAGCCTAAGCTCTTCCACAGACATCCGGTTCCGACCGAAGGTTCTGAACCAAATTTCTTCACAACCCAAACAACCTGTCGTAAAATGGATGGGTGTATCTTCCTCTGTTTCAAAAGAGGTCTGGCATGAGCCCCATTACGTAGACGTGCCTCCTTAAACCACAATGCCCAGTAAGGGATAACCAGATGCCTGAGAGAGGCCCGTGAAAGACACAGCAACATCACTCTAATAGCCCTGTCTGGATTCCAATGAGTATCTTACACTGCCGACAACCCTCTCAGCTTATCCATAGAGATGAATGCTGTAAAACTATCCAAGGCTGGAAGCTTGATACTAATGTCCCTAAAAACACACCATCAGCAGTTTCGGGACCAACAAAAGGGAGAGAGGTGCCTAATGTGGCAAACCTAGCCACGCCCTCATTCCCATAAATTGCCGACAATTGAGGAAATAACACAAACTGTTCTGGTTTGATTCATTCTTCAAGAATCTGGAAAATTTAAAGTATATATTCGGCTATTGAACTGCTATAGAACGTGAAACTTCAGAAAACAAAAAACAACATAATTACGAAGGTCAACACTTTGCCCTAAAACAAATACAAGTTTGGAAAGTTCTCCTCTACAATGAACATATATTTATACAACGTGACTACACACATGTGGACACACAGCAAACAAACATCATAATATGCTTATGAAGGTAAACATTATTTAATATTCATTTTCAAACATGTCAGCTGTTTAAAAAAATTGCTTGAGGTTAAAAAAGTAAATAATTGGGCAATTTCTCAGACAATAAAAGCAAATAACAAAATATAATAAATTCACTTACATACTTATATGATTAACTTGAAGAAGGCTGTGATGTTGTTTGGTGTATGTAATTCACAGATGGGCCGATAGGATCGCTGATATTGGGCTACAGATTCTTAGCCTTAATTAGCACTTTTTTCTCACTATTTCTAACAGGCAGTGGACAAATTTTCAAAATTATTTCCTCCGAAAATACCCGTATTGTGATTCTCTGAATCGAACAAAACAGAAGAGAAATCGCGGGAAACTTAAATTTGAATAGACTTTGCTAGTTTTTTTTTTAGTTTTTCGTGAATTGATCGAAAATGGATTCAATGGCTTTAAACTTTGCCGCACGCTTAAACGCTCATCACTTTTAGTTGAAACATTTAGCAGAAAATTATTTATGGAAGATTCTGATGTCACACTAAACTTTCCTTAAAATGCCACTTCGTAGCGCATACGGTTTCTACCATCTAAATTATAATACTGAGGTAGATTAAATGTATTGCTTGAATTCCAGGTTTCAATAAAATCGATTAATCGAAAATGTGATTTCAAGAATATATTCCCATTCTACAGTTCTTTAGAACTTTCTGGAACACGGCGCCAACATTTTTCTTTAAACATGGAATGCTAACGAACTGCACATATATCAACACCACTTTTGTATGACCACATTTTTTCAATATTATTGATTGGGGGGAGGGAGGGCATTCTGTGAGTTACACTTTGACTTAAATTAACAGTCAGCTGACAGGGGCACTGCCCTACATTGAGATAGCCATGATGTCCTAAAAACCAACCAACAACTATAATCCTCGCCATTTGTATTTATTAATAATGCTTGGTTTTACGTTTAGTAATAATTCCAAGTTTGATGAAAATGTTATTTATTATTTTGTAATAATTTTGAGTAAAAGCAAGGCCTGTGAGTTAAGAGTATTTCCCCTCGGAATTTCGTTAGGATGAAGCGCCGCTAGTGATGCCCTAATTGAATTTATTCATGCAGTAAGGTAAAGTTATCATTAGTTAATAGAATAAGCAACTGCACAATCAAACCAGTTAGGTTAGAATGAATAATGTATTGAATCTAATTACAAATTACAAACAAGTATATTTACTTGCTAACTATACTATAATAATTTAATAAAGATAATTCAATAGAAGAATTCAGTTTTATAAAGCGGCGAAAATAGCTTAAAATACCAGATAAATTGGAATTGAACGCTAGATCAATTCAGCCAGTAAAACAAAACCTATCCGGGAAAGATAACCTCAAAGGTGGTTATGTTAGTAATGTAAACTATCAGCTAATCATATATAATAAACAAAAACTGCAAGATAAGTATTTTGAAAACAGGTGATACAATAAACAGAGTAATCAAACAGCAGTTTTGGACTTTTTAATTTAATTAAACAAGGTTTTTATTACAATAGACTCAGTATTCACTTGATTGAAAATAATAAGTCCGCTTTAAAAAAGGAATAGAATTCCAGAATAATATGATTGCTTTCGTAATTATTAACTTTTCTTTTTTTAATTATTATCATTCTTCAGAATAAAAACAAAAGGAAATATTATAATCTACGGAAATAACAACAAATACAAAGCATGTAATTGTTGCTGACAGAATACTAATGTTTACTATCTTTACTAGTATTCTCAGATCATAATTCTATAGGATCAGTGTTCAGTATCGATCTATTCTACCGATATATCACTTTATTTTAAATACATCACAGCTCAGTTATATAACGTAGTAATCATTTATGTCCACCACAGACTTTATATTATTGAAAACTGGTCTCGCCTACATTTGTAATCAACGAATTTTGTTATTTAATGTTACATAACATCCTACTCAGTATTATTAATTATTTATAATTAATAATACTTTATTGAATCTATAATTTTTTCATTTTGTACAACTAATTTCTAAGGAACCGTTAACTTTCAATTTGACCGAATTTAATATGTACCATAAGGTACTACAATAACTGTAACAAGATGTAATGATATAGCAAAGTATCTACAGAATAGTGTCTAGGGAAAATTTATATCATATGTTTACTCATTTCTGGTTAAACCAAATCTATGATAATCTGGTGTAAAATATTCGCACGACTTTCTAGGATGGCAGATCCTGCGGAGAAACTAAAACTAAAAAAAATTCTGAGTCGCACTAAATGGCATACCAATAATTTCGTAGACAGAAGGGCCTCAAAACACGTACATATATTGAATGAAAAATCTGTTTCTACAATTGAACACAATCCCAGTACTTCCTCTTAATGAGGGCAAGAGAAAGTGGCGCGAATCTGGTGCGGAAAAGCACTCACACCACTTTCTCTTACTCCTGTTACTCAATTATATACACAAATCACAAATTTTCTGTAAACTTGAAATTTCACTGATTTGGCCAGGACGTAAGGGAGGGGCAACTACCTATACAGACGGTAGTAATCCATTGTTGTCCAGAAGAGAGTGCCAATAACGTTAAATCATATATTAATACACTGAACGTATGCAAGATTTGAAATTTAGCGCCACTTATCAACTATCTAAATCTTTGTGTTGGCATTCCAAATTTAAAAGAAATCATTAGTTTTCGAGATAATTCCAAAAATCTCTAAAACCTATTCCGTAAAGCAGCTGATTTTCTTCAAATTTGTAATTCTAGCAATTTTTCTAATGTATATCAATAATATATATGTTTTAGAACGATACATTATACCGAAGTGGCGCTCTAGAGGAAAGTTGACCGCTACTTCTCCTCCAGCGCCTCCTGAAAATCAATTTTTCCAAAAAAATGTTATGAATCAAGTGGGCCGATACTTTCGAGGCAGATGGAAGATGGTGTTGTCTAAACGACATATCAAATTTTCGCTTCTCGATTTTTAGTTTTTGAGATACTGTGTTCACACAAACACATAAATCGTACTTAAAGGTCCTCAATTATGTATTTCCTGTGGAAACTTTATTTCAAAAATTTGACACGCAATACTTTTTACAATATCATAGCAATACTTCCTCTAGAAGTACCTGCGTACTCTGAGAGATATCGGCTTACTTACTACAAGTAAGAGGAAGTAGAAATAGTTTATAGTATGCTAGTTTTTATGTAAGCCTGTTATTTCGCTAGAGAAGAAAATAAAGTGGTGTTGGCAACCCTTCCGTCGGACAAATCACAAACAACACACTCATCCTTCTTTCATTATAAAGGATGACATAATATTCTCCCATTAGCTGTTATTTCTAATTTTTTTTCCTTTTATCTATTACAGGAGCTTAAGAACCTTGCCCATTGTGGTTCGCAAGAAATCGATCAGGACGGAAGTGTTTTATAAAATTACTATTTAATAAATATTATCACTCAAATACGATAGCACGGAGAGTTGTGAAAGCAAACAGTGCTGGCACCAATTATTATTCCCCAAGGTTAATATTTAGGTAGATTTTTTTAAATTACTTCGCAATAATTTTATTGTTTTAAATGAACTCACCATTTACAACTAAATTGGCCATAAAATTGTTGCGCATTGCTGGAGATAATATAACTTAGAGCGCCCTCTTAATGACTCTCTAAATAAGGGATGATTCACATTAAAACCACAAGAGCGGGCTACATACGTACATATCGTGGGTAGGTTACACAATCTTTTGGTTTAATTAATTATCAAATTTCTCTAAATGATTTATTATCTGTTGTATTGATAATTAATCCATGTCTATTACACTATCGTACCTTTCGATAATAATAGTTACAATGTTCGCATTTATTTTATAACAGTGTTGAAGTTTATTAACAGCCGTTCATCATGTTAAGCCTCATTTCCACTTGCAAGTAGGTTGTGATAGTTTTTGCAGCAAGTACTTGCTAACCTGTCTACACTTTTTTTTTAATTATGTGCAAATTTATTTTAGTAAGTTCCTCTAGCAACTTCGTCTGCTCCCTTTTTTTATTGAGACGTGTACACGCATTTTTATTATTCGGGAAAATGGCGTCGCAGCAAACCGTGGCAGCTGCGGTAGTTGTGGCATGTTTGGTCAAAAAACGGAAACAAGCAAATGACAGTAACAAAAAGTGTAGCGAAATTTGGGAGAGAAAGTGGATTCAGCGTAGATCTACATTAGGCATCCACGAGAAGTTGTTAAGTGAACTGAGAATGGAAGATCCTCAACAGCTAAAAAATGTTCTACGAAAATCTGCAGAAGACTGATATTTTTCTTAATTTTGGAAAGATATTTGCATCAATTATAAATTTCAAGGAGTCAAAGAACCCGCAAGTACTTTTATAGACTTAACTAGTGCCCTGTCCACTTTTCTTTTTTTGAATTTTCCTCCACTCTTGGTTTACTTGCGTTCTCAAGTTGTGTAGTTTCCTTTGAATTTCTGTTGCAGAGGTTTCGAATAAATCTGATAATTTTTGTAAAGTATTCTGCTTTTAGTCTATTTTTAAACTCTTCGGAACAGTCTCGATATTTATTTCAGAAAACTAATTTGCTGAGAGAAGCCGTGCACACTGTAAGCTCTCAGCAAGTCGCAAGTACACGGTCTGCAAGTAAATTTGCAGCAATATTTCTATACTGCTGATTACACGCTTCGCAAGTGACTTGTGAGATTAACACTACCAATTTTACTTGCAAGTGACGAGCCTTTACAGTTTATAATGTGCAGTGCTAATGTTTACTTAATATTACTTATGTTTACAGTCTGGCTGGTTACATTATTTTGCGAGAATTATGGAATTCAAGATGGAATGTTAATAATGGAATTCACTTAAATTAGAAAACGTGGGCAGATTGTGAAGGAAATCAGCATCTGATGTCCTCTAAATACCGGCATTCGCCCACCCTCCTTCCATCTCTGTCGCTCGCAATGCGCATTACTACAACTAGTATATAAATATTATAAACCATAATAACTGTCAGCTGTTCTATCTAGCCATCCCTAAAAACGTTTTCCAAAATTAATAATTGAACGATTCTGTTGTGAAGAATTTGCAGTACAGTCAATAAATTACCTATTTCTCAAATATTCGCAGAATTCTAATGTAAAAACAACTTTATCTTACTGCAATTTACATAGTGGCAACTTTGCTCCACACTTATAATCCTTACAGGATGTTCTGTCTAATGAAAACCGACGGTGATTTTATGGAGAAAATCATTAAAAAAGGAAAAACCTGTTCAGTCAAGTGCATTTCCGGTCAACCAATTTCTTAAAATTCGGAATTTCAACATATTTAATCCTGATTAATATAATATGGATGATAGTATAATAAATGAAATAGCGGTTCATCGGAATAACCCGACCCCACCCTTTCCCCATTAAATTAATTTTCCCGAAGAAATATTTCGAAAAGAAGTTACACTTTCTTCTATATGTAGTTAATGGACCAAATTTAAATCAAATTGTTCGAGCCATTTTAGAGAAAATCTCAACATGTGAAAAATCCTTTAAGTAAACTCTCACTTCCGGTCAACCAATTTTAAACTCGAAATTTTGTAGACATATTTATATTCTGATGAATATTATATGAAGATAGAATCGTATACTAAATTGAAATAACACTTTAGAGGCAACGAAACCCCACCACCACCACCACCCCCCCGCGTTCAGGAATGAGATCACATTGTAAGAACTCCGAGATCATTCCCCAATAGATTTGGAATCAATGCCATAGAATCTCAATATAATATCAACTTTTTTGATAAAATGTTTAAATTAAAAAGCGATG
This sequence comes from Triatoma infestans, assembly GCA_011037195.1. Classification (NCBI taxonomy): domain Eukaryota; kingdom Metazoa; phylum Arthropoda; class Insecta; order Hemiptera; family Reduviidae; genus Triatoma; species Triatoma infestans. The sequence continues at coordinate 65,937 of JAAEAF010002018.1, forward strand.
TTTGTATATAAGCGATGTATGTTTGCATATATCTATGAGCTAGCATTCTAAATTTAAACATTATCATTTCCGGTTAATTGATTTTTATCGAACTTGGAAATCTATCAATGCTTTTAATGTACTTTAATATTATGTGGAGGGGGGTGGACAATATAATGCACTAAAGCAGCACTCCGGATGTCCGGAAAAAATGTTTCAAATGAAACTGTTGGTCTTCAAAAAGTGATGGGTATTCAGTGGATTCACACTTACGATTGACGTATTTTGATAGAAACCTTCTGGTCGGATGCATTATTTGTATTTATAACTGAATTCTAGCTTGAACTTGTTCCAATTTTTCGACATAACACTCATACTCCCATTCACATATCCATTCGCTAATTTTTTTTTCTCCATATGCAGCTAACTCAAAACATGTATCTCTTATGGAACTCAATTTTGAAAAATTAAAACAATCGCAACATTTCATCTACAGCAGCAAAAACAAGTTTTCCTCCGAACAGGTTATAGAATGTTAGGTTAGGAAGGTTTCAATGTTGATTATGTTTATTGAACTTTAATTTATTCAATAAACAAATGTTGGCAACTTTGCGGTTTTTCTAAATCTAAAGTGATTCTTTTAAATTAAAATTTAGTGGAATAATTACATCTTGTTAAATTCTTGCGGACAAATGTTTTTAATATAATTTTCAGCAGCGACCGGCTGTTTGGTTACGAAAAGCAATTTAACCAGCTGATTCGATAAAGATGAATTTGTAATTAATGTGGTAAATATGAACGTGGAAGCTGAATTACTAATTTTAAACATATGGGATTGTAAACACCAGTATTATTAGAGTAATGGTTAATTTCAATTGAAAACAATAAACTTAATAACTAATTAAAAATAATATACCTATGCATGTACGGGCATTCAGTTTCTCAACGCAGTAATTACTTATTATCAATGAGGTTATTTTTAAATTAAATTGTAATAAAAATGGGAACATCTTAGAAAGGTTTCACATGGTTTTCTGTCTGTCTGTCTGTCTACTAAAAGATATTATTATTACTGTTAATTTAATAATAAAAATAATATTTCATTTTTCTGTTACGCTATATAAGAAGGAGCATTGCCTTCGTGTTAGATATTCGTCATTCCGTTTTCACTGGAAATACATTGCTGAGTCGCCTTGATCAGCAAAAGTGATTTTCCGAAATTGGTGTTTTGTGTGTTTGATCAGCATTACTCAGAATCAGAAAATCGCAGAATCAAAAACTTGGTATATCTCTTGGGTGAGTTACCAATTGATTCGACAATGGTAAAAATTGGTAAACCGAAGGTAGACTTTTCTCAAAATCAGCGTCAAGAAACAATTCCCATTATAAATGTGCTTAAAACCTATTAAATTTTATGTCTTAAAAAGTATTACAAATAATCACTGGCACTTTATACAATTGATTTCTATAAGTATTAGTGGCATATTCTATCTCAAGGGTGTCCAACCTTTTGGGTAATCTGGAAGAAGAAGGACTGTCTTGGACCCCACATAAAATGCTAACAGTAAAGATACCTTATGAGTTAAAATATAATTTTTCTGATATCCGGTACCATATTATTCAATTCATAGTAAGTACGAAAGCCGTTTAAGAAAGAGACTAGATTGGATCAAAATATTCATTTGCAATTACTGCTATAGAAAATTTACTTATCTAAGTAATCAACTTCTTTAATATATTAAACATCTTATTAAAAGTGCGCAGCATAGAACTATGGGATAGCTGACATTGTATTTGAGAAACTAATATAACTTATATAGAGTTCCGAGAAAGTAGTTGCAAATCTCGCTAATTTTTTTCTCCATATGCAGCCAACTCAAACATGTATGTCTTATGAAACTCAATTTTGCAAGTTCTCAAGGGACTCTGCAGACAGTTTGCTTCTAATTTTAGTCTTTGTTTACTTCATCCTTGAAAATAGTTGCTCACCAATGTTGATGTTGCAGGATTGTTACCTCTAAGCATTATATATTATTATAACATATCATTATAACCTCTAAGAAGCATTTATATATTAAGTAAGTAAGAATGTCAGATTGCAGCTCTATATATTCTATTTGAAAACTGGCAGGTTACATCTAGACTACTTTAAACTGAAGAGCGCGTTTCCTGTAGTTGAAAACGCCGAGATAATTTCGCTCTCTCTCCTTGGAGACAAAAGTCATCTCAAGTGTATCTGAATAGATCTTGTGGTGGTTGGTTCGGCAGAGCTGGAAAGCATCAGAGACATTTCCGTGAAAGCCTGCTTCATTTTGTCAGGAAACCATCAGACAAACATGTGAAACCTTTCTAAGATGTTCCCATTTTTATTACAATTTAATTTAAAAATAACCTCATTGATAATAAGTAATTACTGCGTTGAGAGACTGAATGCCCGTACATGCATAGGTATATTATTTTAATTAGTTATTAAGTTTATTGTTTTTAACCATTACTCTAATAATACTGGTGTTTACAATCCCATATGTTTAAAATTAGTAATTCAGCTTCCACGTTCATATTTACCACATTAATTACAAATTCATCTTTATCGAATCAGTTGGTTAAATTGTTTTTACTAACCAAACAGCCGATCGCTGCTGAGAAGACCACAAAATGAAGCAGGCTATAACGGAAAATGTCTCTGATGTGCCTGAATAATTTCGAAAAGCATTTATAAATCATTTATTTTTTTGGGGTTTATTAGAGGATTGGATTCGGCTTTATTACAGCATTTCTGTCTCGTACCATATTGTAATACTCTCTCCAAGATGTCTTCTTCTGTCAATCCATATCCAGCCATGCTCTCGCTGATCTCATCCATCCATTTTCTTCTAGGTCTTCCCCTTTTTCTGTTCCCTTTTACCTCCCATTGTAAATCCTCTTTCGGCAATCTTCCATTTTCCATTCCTTTTACGTGGCCAAACCATTGGAGCCTCTGCTTCTCTATTGCCTGGAGCAGGTTTTCATTTATTCTTAAAATCTTTCAAATTTCGGAATTCTTCACTTTTTCCCTCCTCGACGTTCTAGCAGACCTTCTCCAAAAATCCATTTCGGCTGCTAGCAGTTTCTCTCTGTACTGCTTTGTTAAGGACCACGTCTGAGCCCCGTATGTTGTTTTGTCTTGGAATATTGCCTTAAAAATGTTTTTTCGTAAAGGATTTCGATACTCCACTGAACTGGGTTGAGCATGGCTGTGACTTTCCTTGCGTGTCCAATTCTTTTCAGCACATCATTAACGCAGGTGCCACTATCTTCTATTATTGATCCCAGGTACTTGAAATAGTTGACCGTTCTTATTTGAACATGTTCTAATATTACTGGGTCCCCTTCTGATGTGGCTAGCTGCTCTGTTTTTCCATATTTATCTTTAGACTCCACTTTCCATACTCTTCCTTTAATTTTCTGAACATATATACAATGTCCTCTCTATCTTGAGCAGCCAAGATCACTTGATCGTCCGCAAATAATCGATTACTTGCGTACACATCTTTCTGATTTTAATACCCATTTAAACATTTCTTTTTACATTCCTAGAGAGCGACATTTAAGTATATTTTAAAAAATGTGGGTGATAGAGCCTTTGGAATGTGGGCCTTTGGAAGAAGTGAATTTATTCGAGAGGTTGAGATCTACTTTTACTTGAAGCATGTTCCCCTGGTATAATTTTCGTATTGCAGAAATCAATGGTTCTCCTATTCTAGCCAACTTTAGTACATACCATAAACGTTTCCTAGGCACGGAATCATACGCTTTTTCGAGATCGATAAATAGTATTCGACATCCTGCGATTTCTCCACCTTCTTCTCAAGAATCTGTCTTATTGTAAATATATGGTCAATGCACGATCTCCCAGCGGTAAAGCTACATTGATCTTCTGGGTCTTCGAATTCATAATCTAATCTATTCTACATTAATTTAGTCAAGATTTTCATTACCGTGTTGACCACACGCATACCTCTATAGATATTGCACAGCTTCTGATTACCTTTTTAAAATGTAGGTGTAATATATCCTAACTTCATTTCGTCAGGTATATGTTCTAGTATTTTATAAAAAGGTAGTGTAATGACATGGCAAAGTCATAGCAATGTCAAACCTTAACAACAGATAACAAAGAAAGAATAATTTACAACTATGGCCTAGCCAGCTGCCTGACTTCAAGACAAGGCCGCGGCCAAACAAACAAACCAAGGGTAAATACCCTTACATCAAAGCAAGCACCGCTAAGGCTGGCCACTAACCTAAATCGGTGGTCACCAAACTAACCAAGGTCGCACACTAGGACAGATGTCTTGGTGTGAGTGTGGCTAACACTAATATATAAACTTCGCCCGATTGGATGAGGGCATGAATATACGATTATACTTCAGAACGTCTTCATATACGAGCAGCAGTTTACACGTCCCTATACAGTTTTTATTTATACTTATTACCTTAGTTGTGCATCTTAGTTCATTTATCTTAATCGTTCTAATTTATTAGTTATTTATCTTCTATTTATTTCTAAGTATTTCTTGTTAATAGTTACCATTTTTTACGTTTAAATATTATTGTTCAAATACAGTCTACTTTTATAAAATCTGTGTTAATAATTCGAGTACTAACTTCCAAAAATCTCTAATCTAACTTCCGCCCTCTTCAAGACATATACTACATACCATAGGAATCACATTAAACGATTCCTCTACATCTTGTAGTATCACGGATTTTATAAAAGTAGACTGTATAAGAAACAATAATTTACCCAATAAACGATTCCACTACATCGGGTATTTAACTAGCAACGAGCTCATTAACTACAAAAAATCAGTAGTGTACCAAAAATACGACGTACAGAATACGACGACAAACCCATGTCCCCCCCTATTACTGCGTTTTGTATACATGCCATTTTTTTTTCACACATATAGCTATATATATATATATATATATATATACACATATTTAGATTTTATATAGTCGACATCTAAATTAAGTTAGATTAAGTTAAGCTAAGTTAAACTAAGAAGTCTAGACTAATCAACGAATCTCGAGAAACTAACCTTCCCGCAAGCGCTATCCCTTCTCCCTTGCTCGCAGCATGCATTGGGTAAATCAGGGGCAACAATTTATCGATTCAATCTAAAAATATGAATACATATAAATTTTAAAAATAAGAGTGCACATTTTACATTTCTTATTAATAATATTAAAACTTGGTATACCAACTCTTATTAATTCACTGACATTAGTATAACTTCATTTATCATATTACCTTTGGTACATATTAATTTTTTGATTTTATCATCTGTATTTTTTATAACTACATTTATCATGTTATCTTTGGTACATATTAATTTTTTTATTTTATCATCTGTATTTTTTATAACTACATTTATCATATTATCTTTGGTACATATTAATTTTTTTATTTTGTCAACTGTATTCCTTATAACTACATTTATCATGTTATCTTTGGTACATATTAATTTTTTTATTTTATCATCTGTATTTTTTATAACTACATTTATCGTATTATCTTTGGTACATATTAATTTTTTTATTTTCTCATCTGTATTTTTTATAACTACATTTATCATATTATCTTTGGTACATATTAATTTTTTTATTTTATCATCTGTATTCCTTATAACTACATTTATCACATTATCTTTGCTACATATTAATTTTTTGATTTTATCAACTGTATTTTTTATAACTACATTTATCGTGTTATCTTTGGTACATATTAATTTTTTTATTTTATCAACTGTATTCCTTATAACTACATTTATCATGTTATCTTTGGTACATATTAATTTTTTGATTTTATCATCTGTATTTTTTATAACTACATTTATCATATTATCTTTGGTACATATTAATTTTTTTATTTTGTCAACTGTATTCCTTATAACTACATTTATCATGTTATCTTTGGTACATATTAATTTTTTTATTTTATCATCTGTATTTTTTATAACTACATTTATCATATTATCTTTGGTACATATTAATTTTTTTATTTTATCATCTGTATTTTTTATAACTACATTTATCATATTATCTTTGGTACATATTAATATTTTTATTTTATCATCTGTATTCCTTATAACTACATTTATCACATTATCTTTGCTACATATTAATTTTTTGATTTTATCAACTGTATTCCTTATAACTGCATTTATCATGTTATCTTATGTACATATTAATTTTTTTGATTTCACCAACCTTTATAATTTCATTTTTTAATGTTAATAACATTCGCATGTTAAATTTTATCGATAATCAAACAAATAACATACTTTTAATTGTATATAATTAGTATCACTATAAATTTTCATTGTAATATTTTCATCTATTGTCAAAACTTACAAAAAAGCAATATTGTCGAACCGTCATTTTAAAATTAACACGGTATAAATAATTGTAACATACATCAACTAAAATGCACACTAATTAACTTAAATTAAAAAAAAAATAGGGCACCCTCGTACAACGGCGAACATGCAAATTCAGCATCCGCCCCCGCAACAAGTTTTTTCATGCTGAAAAAATTGTTACCTGGGAGGGGATGATGTAATGACATGGCAAAGTCATAGCAATGTCTAACCTTCACAACAGATAACAAAGAAAGAATAATTTACAACTAGTGGCCTAGCCAGCTGCCTGACTTCAAGACAAGGCCGCGGCCAAACAAACAAACCAAGGGTAAATACCTTACATCAAAGCAAGCACCGCTAAGGCTGGCCACTGACCTAAATCGGTAGTCAGCTGCTGTCATCAAAGCAAGCACCGCTAAGGCTGGCCACTGACCTAATTCGGTGGTCACCAAACTAACCAAGATCGCACAAGGTCGCACACTAGGACAGATGTCTTAGTGTGAGTGGGGCCAACACTAATATATAAACTTCGCCCGATTGGAAGAGGGCATGAATATACGATTATACTTCAGAACGTCTTCATATACGAGCAGCAGTTTACGCGTCCCTATACAGTTTTTATTTATACTTATTACCTTAGTTGTGCATCTTAGTTCATTTATCTTAATCATTCTAATCTTCTATTTATTTTTAAGTATTTCTTGTTAATAGTTACCTTTTTTTACGTTTAAATTATTGTTCACAGTTGTTACAGTCTACTTTTATAAAATCCGTGTTAATAATTCGAGCACTAACTTCAAAAAATCTCTAAACTAACTTTCGCCCTCTTCAAGACATATACTACATACCATAGGAATCACATTAAACGATTCCTCTACATCTTGTAGTATCACGGTGGGATCAGACCATCCAATAAACGATTCCACTACAATAGCAAGCATAACCTTATTTTCTGTTCTCCATATTTAAGTAGCTCCATGCTAACTCCCACCGGGCTGGAAGCTTCCTATTTTTTACTTTTTTAGCACCTCTTCTAGCTATTCCTTAGTCACCACTATTTTTATATTTGTATCCACATATTCATCATCTTCAATTAATTCTCTCCTTTCTTCAATTAAAAGGTCTTCAAAGTATTGATGCCATTCGCCAACCTAATCATTTTTACCCGCACCCTGTGCTTTGTTTGTGTCCTGAAGGATCTCAATGTACTCCATGCCGCCGTCGATTTCTTCGACCTAGTTGACTATTTATAAAAGACCATTTTTTTTCCCATTCTTCATTTTTGGCTGTCCTAATTTCCTTATTTACATGCTTCTTTTTCATGGTGTAATCCGCTCTATTGTATTTCTTAACCAGCCACTATAAATATGCTTCCTTTTTCTCCTTAACCATCCCTAATAGTTCTTGAATCACCCATTCTATGATGTGCTTTTTTCCCTTCTTTTTGTCCTAGAACTTCTGATGCCACTTTATGTGCTGTATTACGTAGATACTCATATATGCCAGTGGCAGTCCCATTATAATTTTCGACTAGATACGCGTCCATTCTTTTTACGTACAGTCATCTAACGCTTTCCTCTTCTAACAACTAAACTTTATGTCGTTTCTTTTCAAATTCTTCATTACCTTCATTCTGAGGAATCTTACATTTACATCTAATCCAAGGCCGCTTTGCTCTACGTTTAACCAGATAGTGGTCCGATCCGCACTCCGCCCCTCGGGACATCCATAAACACTATTGAGCTGCACTGTCTTGTAATGATATAGTCAAGAATGGCCATTTGGGTTTTTGAATCGAGCGCTATATACATTTCTTTTAGAGTGGTTCCATTATCATTGAATACTTCCTCTCCGTATCTTCTAGTGTTAGTCAAATTGACACAGCCTAACCATTCATTTTACCTCCCACTATTGAATTCAGATCTCCCAAGTTACGGTTTAAGAACCCGAAAGTTACTTTTTAAAAAGAGATTTATTTCAAATTACAATAATATAAGGAGTACAATACTTTAAAGTAGTGATTAACACTGAGTAATACTAGAGGCACTTTGAACTGTACTAGACGGTGGTGAGCTTGGAACTGGCTGCCTGCTGGCCGGTGGGAGTATTTATATGTTGTCAGCTCCTGCTGACGTAGTAGTGGTAATTTTCCTATAGGTAGTGTCATAACTCCTCCCTCCTCAAGTTTGGAGCTCCTGCGACAATTGGCATGGAAGTCCAGGGTAGATATGTCGAGGTCTGGGTTGTAGTTGGTCTCCTTCTGTTGCGCCCGGATTCGTCTTCTTTCTACAGACATAATAAACATACAAAGGGGGCAACAGTAGTAGAAGTATTGGAATGATAATAAGATAGTAGAGATGTGCCGAGTCCCTGGGTGTTTCTTCTAGTACTTCCAGTGGTTCCATCTTTAGGTTGATTTTGTGCAGATTTTCAAAAGATATATTTATGTTGGTGTGAGTGAGCACTTGTGCAGTGGTAAATATGCTTTTGGAATCTTTATATATGGGTATGGCTTTGCTGTCTAGTAGAGTTTCGTCTTTGTTTAATTTTATAAGGCTAGTGTTGGTCAAGAATATAGTGTCATTATGGTTGTCCTTTTTTATTACGATCCTATTGGTCCTGAAGGTTAAAAAGTGGTCCACAAAATGGATGTATTTGACAAATGGTGCACTTGATGTGTATACAGTCTTGCATGCTACGGGGTTGATGTTGGTGATGAGTTGGCGAATACAATCGTTTTGGATGCTGGTTTTGTTGTGGCAGTACATAGCGCTGTTGATTTCCTCACAGGTGGCTGTAAATAACTCATCTTGGATTTTTAGGATCAAAGGTGGATGGACCTGAATTGTCAGGAGGTGGTTGTCTCTCTCTATAGGATAGGATAAGAGGAAGTACGTCTCAAAGGAAGGGGTTTTTAGGGGAACGCTAATAAAGTAGTAGATGTTCCAATTTTTTATTGAGCAGTGTACCTTGCTTAATTGCCAAAGTGCTTCTATGTCAGGGGTTATGAAGGTTACATTGTGAGATCTTTGTAGTGACTCAAGACCTTTGAGAAGAAAGATGCTAGAATGGATAGTGGTGTTTAATCTACAGAATTCTAGAGAGTTTTCCATGTCGTCAATTTTGTTTGCGATAAGGACCAGGTTAAAGAGGATAGAATTAGATTGCTGATTAAGCTTAATTTGGCTAACTATAGGGTTGGAGAAGAAGGTTGTCATTTTGTCATTGTTGGTTCGTATAATCTGTATATCGTGATTGAATTCTTCAATTACTCGCTTGTTTATTGCCATTTGGGTTTTTAGGTTATTTTGGAGGTGAAAACTGTTTCGTTCAATAGCGTTGATGACTTTGTCGTATCGTTCCTTGTCGTCACTGTCCATGTTTCCCGTTAACCAGGAAATGGCTTTACCTAGGCCATTAATGAGTCCGCGTTTCGTTCTGGATTTGTTAAGGGTTAAATGGTCTAATTTATTACGGAGATAGTAATAATATTTAAAGAATGATTTTATCTGGTTCGTCTTGTTGAGTTGGTACGTGGTGCTGATAACGGTAAAGTCTTATCTAATTCTATGTCAATTAATTGCACGTCAGCGATATGTATAAACGTATAGTATCTGTCTATGACGTAAGCTGGGCGGAAGGCAATAGGCAACATTCCCAGATCCGTGCGTCAGGTCAGTTATCTCTAGGCTGGTGGTTAAATTACTCATTGCTATCAGTTGCAATATGTGCAGAATTGCTAGGTTCCCCATTGTCAGCGATTGTGATATGTGCGTCATTGCTTGCACCTGCGTCTGTAACAGAGATAATTTGCTGTGTGAATTTTCTTGGTCTTTTTAATAGAATAGGATGCACTTTAAAAGATTTCCTTTGAGTGGTTATTAATTTAGTTTTTTGAGAATAGTTTCCTCTTTTAAATTTTGGCTTGGCTTTGCCATATTGTTTGTCACATATGTATATTTCGCCTTCCGGGATTTCTATATTTTCTCTGGTCTGGTTTAGTCTGTTAGTCCAGGTTTCTTTTTCTTTTTCGATGACTTTTTTCAGTGCATGTGCTATTCGTTCCCTGTCCTCATGGTATTCTTTAACTTTCTGTTCTAAAATCTGGTCTTGCGCGTAAGTGGTAGTTTGTATTCCAAAAATGATGTCGTTTGGTGTCATTTTTAGGTAGAAACAATGGCGTTATTGTAGGCTATTAGTCCTAGTCTTAGACTTTTGTTGAGGGGGTAGTCTTTTCCGTGTTTTACTATGTTCATGATTTCAATTAGTGTTGAATGGGCTCGGTTTATTAGTCCGCTGGAGTCGGAATGGTTTGGCGTAGTAAAGTGTGTGTCTATGTTATTGTATTTTAGAAAGTTCTCAACTAGTCCGTTCTTGAATTCCGTGCCGTTGGCAAATTGGATTGTCTTAGGGCAAGGGAATAGGCTTAAGTAGTGTTCTAGAGCGGTTACGATTTCATTAGCAGAGGAGGTCCTAATTACTTGTCCGTATAGTCTTTTGGAGAAGCAGTCTATCAGGGTGAAGATTTGTTTTCCGTCATAGTGTAGTATGTCCCCCTGCAGTCTCTCGAAGGGTTTGGAAGGAGTAGGGGTAATTTCATAGATTTGTCGTATTGGTACTTCCTTACAGAGCGAGCAATTGTTGATAGTTTTTGTTATGTGTTCGAGCATTTTCGGCCAGTAGTATCTTTGGGACAAGTTGTTGTAAACTTCGTGGATGCCTCTATGTGCGGTTTTACCTATGTGTCGGTTTAAGATTATTTCCTCCTGTTCTAGGTGTCCGTGATGTCAAGTTTTTTGGTGTAATAACGTTTAAGTTTAACCGTAGGGAATTTTTCTTTTACTATTTCTAATAGATGGCCAAAGATTTGGTCGTATATCTGTTCGTCAATGGAATTTTCGATAGGAGGTGAACACAGGACGCCATATGTATGGTTCGGTTGTAAGTACTCTAGGCAGTATTCGTCTATGTCGTTGGAGTACGGGTACCTAGTGTACCAGTTATACCTAGTTTTGTTGAAAGGTCTGTCGATTGGGATTTTTGTCTCTGGGTTACCGCGGGTCAGGACAATTTGAAATTTTTCTACGTTAATGCAACGAGTCTTGTCGTCTATGATTTTAATTTGGCTGTAAGAAGATTCTTGAGAGTGCTGCGTTTGCAAGCTCTCATTGTCGTCTTCGTCAGTAATGTTTAGGACTCGTGCTAGGTCTTCTAGGATTTCGTCACTGGTTTCAGGTGAAGGGGCAGAAAGGAATTCGGTTAGGACTTCTTCTGGATTTGGAGAAGAGGTTTCTAAGGCGTTTAAGTTTTGTTCCTCTGGTGGGTTTCGTGATAAGGCGTCTGCTACCATGTTACTTTTTCCTTGTACATACTTAACGTCAAAGTCGAAGTCGGCTAGTTGTGGTTTCCACCTGATAAGTTTAGAGTTTGGTTCTTTTAGATTATGTAGCCACTGTAGAGGTTTGTGGTCAGTCTGTATGATAAACTTACGTCCGTATATGTAGGGTCTGAAATGTTTACACGCCCAAACGATAGCTAATAGTTCTTTTTCTATTGTGGAGTAATTCTCCTCCTGTTTGTTTAAGGTGCGGGAGGCAAAGGATATAGGGAGGTCTTTTCCGTCGATGTTCTGGGATAGGACGGCTCCTATTGCGTAATTGGAGGCGTCCGTGGTGAGGATGAACGGTTTCTCGAAGTTGGGCAGTTGCAGGATGGGACTGTTTGCAGAAGGGATTTTAAAGTGTCGAAGGCTTGTCTGTAATTGTCGTCAATTACTATGTCTCTGTCCTTTCGTAGTGAGTGTGTCAAAGGTCTGGCAATTTTGGCATAGTTCTTAATCATTTTCCTGTAGTAGCCAGTAAGACCAAGGAATTGTTTGATTTGTTTCTGTGTCTTGGGAAGTGGAAATTTAGCAATAGCGTCTAGTTTTGCCGGGTTAGGTTGTATGCCTTTGTCGGAGATGATGTGTCCTAAAAAGAGAAGTTCGCGTTTGAAGAATTCCGTCTTGTAAGCTGAATTTTTAGATTATGTTGCCTAAGTTTGTCAAAGACCGTCTTGAGGTGTTTTATGTGCTCTTCCAAGCTGTCCGAAAAAATGATAATGTCGTCCATGTATACTAGTACGTTAGGGATCCTAGAAAAGATGGAATTCATCGCCCTTTGCAAAGTGGGGGGGGGGGCGTTCTTAAGACCGAAGGGCATGCGTAGGAATTCGTAGTGTCCGTTTTCAGTGGAGAATGCTGTCTTGGGGACTGATTCGGGGTCCATCTCGATTTGATGGAACCCTGACGCTAAGTCGATCGCGGAGAAGTAAGTCGCGCGTCCTATTTTACCGAATAAGTCTTCAATGTTAATTTGTCTTCAACTGTCTTGTTATTAAGTTTGCGGTAGTCTATAACCATTCGTATTTTCTTTTTACCTGAGGCGTCTGGTTTCTTTGGTACTACCCAAATTGGGCTGTTATAGGGGGAGTTAGAATGTTGTATTACTTTGTTTTCCAGTAGTTTGTCAATTTCCGTTTGTACGTCTTTTCGATAGATTTCCGGGTATCTATAGTTTCGAGTGTAAACTGGGTTTTCGTCAGTGGTTCGAATTTTATGTTTCAGTAAATCGGTACAGCTTAGTCTGTCGTGCTCTCTTTTAATTATTTGTGGGTAGTTTCTTACTAATTCTATTATTTTATTTTTCTTGTCTGAGTTCATGTGCTCGTTCTAATTAACCTAGGGATTTCCTTTTTTATTTCTCTTAATCTAGTATCGTCAGACATTTCGGGACAATTGGTCACTACTACGTCTGGTATATTTATGCTAATTTCCTGCGGTTCGTCGATATCCATAGGTTCGGGGCAAATGGCCTGACTTCCTTGGATTCAACTTCGCATAGAATTTTATTATTGACAATATCATATAATCCTTCTATTATAATACAGTTATCGTTAATTTTTATATCTTCGCTAATTAAACCGTATTTTGATTCTTTGTTTTTCACAGGGAATTCAATAAAATTGACACCTTGTTCTAAGGTGATTATATTTGAATCGTTGTCCGTGGGGTTAAGGGTGAATTTCAGGGGAATCGTGCCTTGATGATAGGAAAGGATGTGGTTATTTAAATCTATACTCATACCAAGCTCTTGCATTGTCTTATGGCCTAATAAAATGTCATATTTATCGGAGAACGGGAATAAATGAAATTTGGTTTGGAGGTTTACGTTAGTTTCTAGAATATTAAACTTACATGACGATTCTCCATGTTTTTTACCTGCGGGAGTGGAGATTATGAAGGGATCCTTTAATAATAGAGCGTTAGCGGGAACCACATTTGGATTAATATAATTTTCCGATGAGCCTGTGTCTATTAGCCATTTGAGGCCAGATTTGTCTACGAAGTGGGGCAAAGATTTGTTCACAAGGTTTAGGCTAAATTCGGAGGGCCTTCGTGGCTCTCGTGGCCATCGTCTAAAAAATGATTGAACTTTTCCGTTATTTTTTCGAGAGAGTTTTCAAGGCGGGAAAGTCTGTCGTCATATGGTTTATCTGGTTCGGAATGACTTTCAGATGGCTCGTCATTTTGGCAGTGAGTCAGTTCGTGAGGAGAAATGTAATCTTTGAACCGGGGTCTGCCTGCGGTTCGCATGGACACCGTGTTTTGAGAGAAGTAGCCCGGAGGTAGTCTTGGTCGATTAAAGGGGTGATCGGGATTGTTTGGATTATTAGGATGGTTGGATTGTCCAAAATTTGATCGTTGAGGTTGTTGCAGTTGTGGTTGCGGTCGTTGTCGGTAAAGAGAAGTTTGAGGTGTCTGTTCTATGGGCCTAGGATTAAATTCAATTGGTTGGTAGTGGTAATTGAGAGCTTGAGCCATGGGGACGCGTGGTGCAAAGTGTTGTGGATTCGGTCTGTACGAGTATTGCGGGTTCGGTCTATAAGGCTGTTGGGGTTGGTTATAAGGGTTTGGTTTTCGGAAGGGTTGGTTGGGCTTTTTAGGACCGTGAGAGGAGTTTAAATTAGCTACAATGAACGAACACTTATTATAGATAATGTTTCGTACATCGTCTAGAGTGCTAGGGTCGAAGATCATGATGTGATTACTTAACGTCGGGGGCAGGCCTTTATATATGTGAAAAATTATTTCTCTATCGACCCGGGTTATCAGTTGTTTAAGGGCGTCAGCTGTAAGTCCGTCTAGTTTGAGTCTAAATTGCGTAGTTCCTGGATCCTATTGACGAAGTCAATGGGAGACTCTCTAGCATGCATTTTAGTTTGTAGAATCTCATCTTTGAGTATCTCGTAAGATCTCGAGTCAGCGAAACTCTCTTTCAATTATTTTAATAAATTTAACAGGTGGTCTACGTTATGTGAGAGGAGTATGTAGAGCGGGCCCTAGCAATCTACTTTTAACTTTTATAAACAGAATATTATGGTTATAATCTCTTTCAATTATATTTTCTGCACAAACTGTGGCGAATGCACTTTCGACAATTTCGCAAAAGAATGCTAGCTCTGAAGGGTTTCCGTCAAAGTAGGGGATGTGGTCATAGTCTTCTTTGGAGATCTTGTAATTTATTTGGGCCATTTTAGGGATCGTTTCTTTAGGAATGACTAATTCAGAGGGTTTAAGGACAGATAAGCTACTTACAGTTTTTAAGCATTGTTGTTGATTCGCCAGCTTGCCTTTCTTCTTGCTTCTGAGGAGGGTTCTTGCTCTTCTTGTAGAGATGCCGCGAATAAAACACTAATGTGTAAGCTTCAAGTCTTCCCGAGACAATTGGTCGCGGTGTACTGTGAGATAAATGATCGCACTTTTTAACTTCAAGCCTTCGCGGTCCCCGTTCGCGGGCGCCAGTTGTGGTTTAAGAACCCGGAAGTTACTTTTTAAAAAGAGATTTATTTCAAATTACAATAATATATTAAGGAGTACAATACTTTAAGGTAGTGATTAAGACTGAGTAATACTAGAGGCACTTTGAACTGTACTAGACGGTGGTGAGCTTGGAACTGGCTGCCTGCTGGCCAGTGGGAGTATTTATATGTTGTCAGCTCCTGCTGACGTAGCAGTGGTAATTTTCCTAGAGGTAGTGTCATAACTCCCATTATAAAAGTTTCCTTTCTTTTCGGTATTCCTTCAACAATATCCCTCATGGTATCCAAAAATCATCTTTTTCTGTCATTAGTTGGTGCGTATTATAACTATTTCTCGAGACTGCATATTCCATTCTATAGTAATTATTCTATCGTTTACAAAATTCCAGTTTGTTATCATTCCTCTGGGAACTTTACTTATTAACATTGATACTCCGGCTTTGGCTCGATCTGCTTAATTGACTTCGCTCCAGAAATGTATATAGTTTCTTAAAGTTTCTTCTCCATTTCCCTTCTTTTTCGTTTCAGATAAAACAGCCACCTGTATGCCAATAATTTGTAAGTTCCGCCGTCAATAAATCCACTTTATTCGATATGCCCTGAACGTCCCAACATCCGAAGTTAAAAGTCCGTATCAGTTAGCCTTGTTTAAGCCGATTGATCCGTCCATTTTTTCCTTTTTTTGGAGGTCTTTTAGCATTAGAGTTTTTTTCTTGTGGTGGATGCGGAGCTGGCACGTCGTACTAACCCCCGACCTGGAGAACCAGAGATTTGATTTGGGGGTTCCCTCCCCTATACAAGTTGACTTCACTTCAGCTAAGAGGCTTGTCTTCCCTTCAGGACAATAAGAATAGTATACCGGAATTATAAGGACTAGGATAAGAAGGAGGGATTAATAAATTGGTTAATGTAGGATATCTGGTGAGTCAACGGACAGTTGTCCCGTTAGGCGGTGAATTCTGTGGCGCTATTCTAAACCTCGAAACCACAGGGGCAATTATTACTTAATTAAATTAATTTATTTATTTAGTTTAAACTGTGTACTGGACCGCATTCGAAGCCGTCGTGGGCGGCCCGGGTATACACCTCTGTTTTAGCACACCACAAACAGCCTCACACTTTCCCGTAAATTTTCGGATTCGAATCGTAGATACTCGTAAAAGGTGTATAGAGACCAGAAAGAGAGTTAACAATATAGGTCGCAAAGATATACACAGCGTCAAGAAAGACAAGTTCTACTCAGAACTTATGTTATCAGCTGTTTGTTTACATTTTTTCCTCTTTTAATAACTGACACAGGAAGTATTAAAGATTTCAAAACTAAATTCCCTCCCCCCCGGGAGTGCAGGTTTTATATGATTACGTTTAAGTGTTTGCAAAAGGACCAAAACGCAAAGATATCCGTTGAAATTGATAAATCACTAGAAAATAGGAAATTCTAGCAAATCTAATTTAAAAGATTTATTTTTTGTTAATAAAAAAAGAAAAAGATAAATATGAAGAATGAATGTGATGGACCGTTACAAGTGCCGTATTACAGCTGGATAGCGCTACTGTATAACAACTGTAGCTGTATTGATCGAGACATTAGGAGTATAGAGGCGAACAGTGTGCAGTGAAAGTGCTCTGTGATATTACTGTCAGACGTACGGGCTATCCAGTAAGACCCTAACACTTTATCACTTACACAGAAATGTGATAAAACCAGTGGGCAGCTCCTACCAAAAACTTGACACAATTGACAAGATAAAACGTACGAATATTTACCTTCTAGAGGCTTCGATGAGCGCTGCTAGGTTGTATTGTTATCGGAAATATAAGTTTTATGCCTAAAACGACAAATTAAACTTCAAATTAAACTTTATGTGGTGGGAGGGACAAGTACCAACCTACCAACCCAAGCTGGTTGGGAAGTGAAGAGTGTGCAAACAACATTAAACCAACCTCTCATATGTTTGAAATTTAATGCCACAAACTTTGCTAAAATCATTTTCGGGGGGGGGGGGGATGTTCAAATAAAGGTGACAATTTTATATCTGCACACACCATTCCGAGTTTAAAAGAAATCATTACAGTGTTGTCCAGATACTTCCAGACAACCCAACTGTAAAGTTGCACTTTTGCTTCAACGATTTCCGTCAAATTTGGAATTCCAGCAATGCTTCTAATGTATATTGTTAACATTGTATAATTGGGAACCGTACATTGAACTGAAGTAGTGCTGAGTAGGTTACTGCCAAACTCCCCCCCTCCCCCCAATCAATTTTTCCGGGAAAATGTCTCAAATAAAAATGATGGTGGTATTTGTGTGTGTGTGTGTGTGTGTGTGTGTATGTAGATAGTAGAAGAAGAAAAAGTCTTTATTTACATAAAGCTTTACAAAAACTTTACAGAAAACATTACACAATTTAATGAAAGAAACCAAAATTTATAAATAACAAGAACAAATAAAATTATCTCTCATTAAATACATAATGTTAATTTTTGTACAATTATATGTATTTAAAACTGCCTATAAAGACTGTTTACTTGGCCAACGGCGTCAGCAGTGTTTATTATTGGCACTTAAATAAACTAAAATAAACTTGAACAAATTTAAAAGAAACTTTGCATTTAAAAGGAAACAGTTTAAATGAATTAATTTAATAATACAAGACGCTGAGCATAAGCTGATTTACAATAGTTTAATCAAATATTGCAATCTTTCATATTTAAATAATCGATCAAGAAATCCGTCAAAAGTACAATACGTTTATGTTGGAATCAATTGTATAATTAATCGAATTTAAATTTTAAGACTGGGTTTATTTTGGTAGGTGATTTTATAGTTTCATCCAATTTAATTTTGGCAAAGGAGGAGGAGTAGAAAGAGTACATGCTTTATTATTATTGGCCTTAATAACAAAGGAAGAAATTAGTGGCATGTGATCAGAGAACACTTGAATAATGACTTTAAAGTTATTAATTAAATGAAAAGATTTCAGACTGATACAGTGTTACTATCACCAAATTTCCCACTTTACTAATATATGTAAAGTCAGCTGTTGAATCATTCTTCATTCTCCCATTACAAAGCCAAATCAAGAAAAATATCTAACAATTTGTTGCCGTTTGCATTAACACATTTGTCTCTGGACTTGATGTTAACTGACTCTGTATTACAATTAACATTTAATATTTACTTGATAATGTTTGAGATGTCTCCACTCTGTCATTAAATCTCCCATCAGACAGAAATTAGTAATGTAATTTTCAAATAATACCTGACAAATACATTAAGTTCTCGAAACCAGTGCCGGGAAAATATAAACAGTATGTTTTCATAATTTATTACATCTTCCTTTAATGTTATATGCCAGAATATCCACAACACCAGTTCATTATTCATTGCTACATATGTCGTTCAGTTTATTTATCTTTTTTCCTTCTCAATACTTCCTGATATATCACCCGACGAATGTGACATGAGTCTAAATTGTTGAAGTTTTGAATTTGTGTAAGTAATACCTTTTTCCGATTTATTTTTCTTCGAATTACTCCCTTTTTCCACTTTATTATCAGCCAGGACACCTTCAGTAGGCGGAGAATTGGATAAAAGACGTTTAGCCGATCGCCCAGAATTATTAATAACCATTAATAGAGCCATTCCTGTCCTTTATAATTAATTTGTCATATTTAAGTACTGCATATTTTCCCGATTTACGGGCTTCGAAAAGTTTAGGCAGCAGCAATTTTCTGATATGCAGCACATCTCTTGGAAAATCCTCTGCTAATTTTATTGGAGCTCCCTTTAATTTGGACTATTTTTTAGTACAAGTAACTTTGTACGCATTTGCGTAAAACCTATCAAGATCGGGCGAGCTTTGTTAACATCTGGTACACATAATCTTCTGATGAAGTCAAAATGTGAACTATTTAAATTTAAGTTTAATTTTTCATTTATTGTAGAACAGACAAAATCTTCCAGGTCCCAGTGGTTACTAAATTCATTTTTAATACCAAACAGTATTAAATTTCATTTACGAAATTCTATTTCTAAAAAATTAAATTTAGTTGATAAATTATCTAATCTGGTGTTAATATCATGCACTTCCTCTTTTATAGACGTAGTTAAATTACGCTGTCCTGTCACTTTTCATCTCTTTTTGAAATTGAATTAGAAATTCCATAATTTGCGTACTATCCATTTGATCATAGAATTAGCGCAAGCCAGTAGAAAAAAACAAACAAATTTTATAAAAAAAATTATTTTGTTCAATTAATCTTGCACTTGAGCTTCAATTAATATTATTAATTTTGAATTTTTTATTGCATGGATACGATTTAGAGTAGATAATAATTACATACGTATTCAGCAGCTAGAGAATTGTAGTGTGTATATAGATAAGAGAGAGCGTGATGATGCCCCACTATTATACCATTGACAGTTCAAGTTATCCATAGTTCAACACAATAATATATAATCCCCACCAATTCAATAGTTTCATCTATTCTCTAATAAGAAAAATTACTAATGACCTTGAACTAAACTTTCTCTTTTTTCCATAATTTCTTCGATCAAAAAATTAAATTAACCGCACCACTCTGTAAAGTGAGCAAAAATAAAATTACTGATATGAAACATAGATAATATACGAAATTTAAAGAAAATCGTTGGAGCTGTTCTCGAGGAAATCGCGAAAAACGGAAAATCCATTGAGTAAAGTGACATTTCCGGTTGATCAATTTTGTACAAAATCTTCATGTTAGATGCAATGATAGTTTACCAAGTTTGACGTTCTTGCTAATTTTTGGTTTTGAGATACTTTGTTCACACACACATATACAGACCATTTGCTAAAAACATT
This sequence comes from Triatoma infestans, assembly GCA_011037195.1. Taxonomy (NCBI): domain Eukaryota; kingdom Metazoa; phylum Arthropoda; class Insecta; order Hemiptera; family Reduviidae; genus Triatoma; species Triatoma infestans. Next base: position 86,029 of record JAAEAF010002018.1, read on the forward strand.
TTGTTCGTACTCAGAGGACCTAAAAACATATTTCCGGTGAAAACTCAATTTCAAAAATTGGTCACAATCGCTTTTACTTTCATCTTTAGAAACCGAAAATCAAAAATCCCCGAATGGAGACCCATAATCCCCCCTTTAATTTAATTTGACTTTAAAAAAGGAAGCAAGAGCCAATAAAGACCTAACCAAATGGTACTATTTACAACAGGCTAACTCAGCACTTAGCCCTACGCTGATGTTGTGCTCATATCAGCAAGAAACACTGCAGCATTAGGCGAAGCCTTAGAAGAATTTGGAAAAGCAGTGAACAAGCTCGGTATGAGAATAAATGAAGAGAAGACCAAATATATGATGATCTTAAGAAAATGAAGAAGAGATGAAGAAACATGGGTTGCTCTAGTCGTGCATAGATTTCATGATTAGTCTTTGTAAATACTTAGGAGCAATTATTACAGAAAATAATGAAGCGGCTGAGGAAATCAAAGCCAGGATCATGGCTGCTAACAGATGTTTTTGGTTGGTTCAAAGAGCTATCAAGGGAGGCTAGTAATTCACAGGACGGTAATTAGGTTTGTGGTGAGATACGGTAGTGAAACATAGTCCCCAACGAAAAGGGACGAGTGCATTCTCAGCATATGGGAAAGAAAATTACTGAGAAAAGTATTTGGACCAGTTAAAGATGGGGAGGATTGGAGAATAAGAACCAATCAGGAATTACGAGACCTTACAAAGAACAGGATTTGGTTGGATTTATAAAGAGGGAAGGCTTTAATGGATTGGGTACGTAGGTAGAATGGAGGGTGATAGGATCCTTAAAAAGATATGTGCTGGGCACCCAGGAAACAGAGAAGAAGATGAAGACCGAGGTGGCGATGGTTGGAAGGAGTGGAGCGGGATTTGATAGAGATGGGAGTTAGGAGCTGGCGTAGATTGGTCCAGGACAGGGCAGAGTGGGCAGTTGTGATTGAGGAGGCCAAGATCCTTTAAGGATCGTACAGCCAGAGAAGAAACGGCAGAGGAAAAATAAAAAATAAATGTTTTATATGAAATTGACGACACCTTCTGTCTGATGCGGAAAAATTTCGTATTACTTAACTTTATGTGGAGTGGAATACCAGTTTTAAGGTTCCTGCCATGTTTTGTTTTTAAGATATTTGGCTAACAAACACTCACACAGTCCTTAAAACCTTTTTCTCGTATTCAAGGGACCTCAAAACGTCCATTTTCTGTGAAAATTGATATTTCGAAAATCTGCACAAGATGCAATATTTGCTCTTACTGAAACAGGTGAGAAAAAAAAATTTCGATTCACATTTTTCAACATCAATAGAAATTTATAGAAATCCATTATTTTTATATAATCGATTAGCAGAAATGATTTTTATTTTTTTTTTAAATTGTTAAAGGTAATTAAATTCAAGTGATATGTGAATGGGGTGGAGGGGTTAAACGCGTGCAAATCGTTGATCTGGCATCGTTGGCCACAAAACAGCAACAAGTCTGGAATGTTGGCCAGACTGGTGGAAATGTGAAAAATGCAACCATCTTAGAATGTCTTTCATTCTGTTTTATAGTGCTCTTATTGGTATCAGTGTGTGTGTATCAGTGTTTGTATACCCGCGATGTATGTTTGTAGTAGAGTGCGCTGGCAACCTGTAGTAATTGAATGAAGACGGCGGGTAAAACTGGCTACCTCTCCGTCATTAATAGAGGACATAGTTCCCACGATGAGCCGTTCTGGCTGGAGCTCGTCCTACCCGGAGACAACAGTAATACAGCTGGCCTGTTATTATTACTAACTACCTCCAGTACTACAATCCGAAATGATGTATTAAAACTATCAGCTCCACTAGTGACTAAGTAATATAACTGGAAGGCAAAGTTCCAGTTATAATGCACAACTTCCCTTGGGAATGGGCGACGTTGTTCAATGAGCCGGCGATACTCTATAAATTAAAACTCTCTGCCTACTACAGTCATATTTATTCAGATGACACTTTCTTTGTATTTCTGTACACTGTAAATTCATATTTAATGACGGTTGATCGCCGGAGAAACACGCACCCCTCTTTCTCCAACTGTAATTAATATAATTATAAAATTCTCAAATTTCCTTTTCACAACATGAAGTTTCCCACCAGTCTGTTTACATGAACATGAATTAACGTTAATGGGGGTACATGTTGGTTAGCATACAGTAGTTACTACTTGAAAGTAATAACATGTGTTCCAAAAGAGAGTGCCTATATCAAACAACAATAACTTTGAAACCTAAAGTCACAGATCCCTAAACGAAATCGGTTTTGCCGGTAAAATATTCCAAATGAGAGTGGTACAGTGTATACTCGTAACTATGCATTTAGTATTCCCTTGCAAGTAAAGGAAACTTTGCTATAAAGTACCAATTCAGTGCAATGTATGGTTCTATTAACCTATATAATATTAATTTACATTAGAAGCATTACTAGAATTAAAAATTTGAAGCAAATCCGCTAACCGGAAATGCAACTTCACAGAATTTGTGTTTTGAGCTTTTGTAATTATGCCGAATATGACTATTACGAAGTTCTTGGACACTAGGGGTGCTAATTACACAGATATAATCCAATCACTTTTATTTTAGAACATTTTTCCAAAACAAAAAAAAAACACATTGATTCCTAGATAGTTCTGCCAAATTAGTGGCGTTAAATTTCAAATTATATGGGATTGGTTCAATATTAATGGTGCTCTCTTCTGGACTATGTTCATTTCTCTACCTGCCATGTTTGGTAGAATGCTACATTGCCCCGTCATCATCGTCGTAGGATCCCCTTCCATATTTTTTGGACAAATAAGGTAAAATTTAAAGTATGAAGGAAATTAGTCTCATTTTATGTCGTATAACTGTGTTTATTAATAGGACTGAGAGAAGATCGTTTGCGAGTTTCACTTCAAATATTTTAACTTTCTCTCACTCCAGTAAGAGGAAAGATTACGATCGGGGGCCAGATTTTCTAAATTGACTTTTCACTGGAAATACATGTTTTGGGGGGTCCCCTCGCAATGCGAAAATATATTTTTAGCGAATGATCTGTGTGTGTGTGTGTTAACAAAATATCTCAACATGGAAAGTTATAGGAAGCTCAAACTGGCTATTCCGTTTAGTTACTATCTCCACCCCCACCCAGATACGAAGATTTCTGGCAAAATCCCAACCGAAAGTGCGACTTTACTGAATTTTTTTTTAGTTATTGTGATTTTCTCAAAAAGCTCCCACGATTTTCTTTAAACTTCGTCTACTGTCTACACATATATCTATACACTACTATCTACACATATATCTACACACTACTATCGACACATATATCTATACACTACTATCTACACATATATCTACACACTATTATCTACACATATATCTATACACTACTATGTACACATATATCTATACACTACTATTTATACATATATCTACACACTACTATCTACACATATATCTACCACTACTACCTACACATATATCTACACACTACTATCTACACATATATCTATACACTACTATGTACACATATATCTATACACTACTATCTACACATATATCTACACACTACTATCTATACATATATCTACACACTACTATCTACACATATATCTATACACTACTATCTACACATTTATCTACACACTACTATCTACACATTTATCTATACACTACTATCTACACATATATCTACACACTACTATCTACACATTTATCTACACACTACTATCTACACATTTATCTATACACTACTATCTACACTTATATCTATATACGTTTTCCCCGGGCAAATTGATTTTTCAGGGGTTCTGGGGGGAGGAACAGTAGCGTAATGCTTTCTTTTCTAAAGTACCACTTCGTAATAATATATGGTTTTACATAACATTAATAAATATAAAATGTTCAATGTAAATGTAAAGTTCAATTTTAAAGAAAATTTCTTGATTACATTGTAAGAGATTGTCTTCTGTGTGTTTCATACCAGATTTTTTTTTTCCAAAACCAATATATTTCCGGATATGTACGGAAATAAATTCACCAATGAATTTGTAGAAATTGTATTGAACGATGATTATTATTTACAGAAAAAAGAAGTAAAATTTTATCCAAGAGGATATTTAAAAAGCTGCAAAGATAGTTAATGACCTGAAACTAGTGGTACCACTATGTAGCGATAGAAAATTAAAGAAATAACAGGTAACCAATGACCCGCTTCAAAATAGTCATAGGTATACTAACTTTCCTCCTTCCCGCCTTCACTAACATCACCGCGGCGCATTCAGCACAACTAGTATGTGCGTGTGTGTGCATGACGTCGGCCGCATTTACAGTACTCTAGCAGAATAACAACTATTAATACTTTCTTCTATTTCAAATAAGTTTTCAGAACTTGGAAACAGTTCCATTTGCCAACAAAGAGGAGAGAATTAGAGAGTGATCGGCTATGTGAACGGCAAGAGGGTGGTACTTTGACGGCAGTTCCAGAGAGAATATGTTTGTGTGGGACTAAGGATTAATTCCAGCCTGAGCAGCCGGCCGACAAAACAGTCAGGGTACACCAGCTAAATAATATATCTGCAGTTACGCGTGACCGACTCACCTAACCTTTAAACCCACCCAGTATATACGAGTAAATATACTGGTGAGACGACTAGAGCACAAAGGCCGTCTGCGCATGTCCATAACCTCCTCACCGCATTACACCGCTAAACGTATCTGTATGTTGTTATAACTATATCTAATAAAATAATTGCCGTTTATATACATTAATCAGCCTTATAAGTCCGTCATTCATTGATATTCGCGCTGATCTTTTTCATCATGTTGCCTGCGACGGTCCAGACTCCGCCATGTCTCTCGGTCTTGATAATCGTCCCAAGCTTCAATTACTTGCTGTACACCTCCTGCAACCAGTCCTCTATATGGATGACCTCATTTTTACCGGAAATGTAGTTGACATCCAAGCCATCTTTTGAGCCACTTATTCCTCCATTTTCCGAATGTGCCCATACCAAGGTTTCTCTCCTGCATGTCTTGTTGCACTCCTGCTATTCTCCTTAACTTGCTGAACCTCAGCTTCACCACTCTGAAACACCGCAAGATCTTCACCAATAAACCATTTCGGACACACGTAAACTTGGTGCTTGTTTCTATTTTGTTAGCGTCCAGGTTTTACAGCCATGGAGCAGGATGCTTTCAATTATCGCCTTGTAATTATCAACAATTATTGCTCTTTTTGCCAATTGATATTTGGAGACTTCTAATACTGAATTGATTATAGGAATGGATCACTCTAGATCTGGAATTCGATATCCTTATCAAAGTAGTCTCTTTTGTGGAATAATGATCCCAAATATTTAAATATGTAGACGTTGTTTATTTTTTCTGAAGACACAGATTCTCTTCGCTCCCCGAGCCTCCTACTACCAAATTGTCTTACAGAAATTAATCTCTAATCCCAGGTGGAGAAATCTTTTTTTAATATATTCTCCATATAGACTGCATCCTCTTGACTCTATAACTTGGTCATCTGCAATCTGTAAGGAGAACGAGTATGTCCTTCATAGGAACTCCCATATCTGCCACTTTGCGATTCCACAGTTTCATTACACGATCCATAAATATTTTATGTAGAAGTGAAGATATTATCGTTTTATCGAGATTATCCATATTGTCGTTTTATTAAATTTAGATTTCATCTCCTCGATTGATATAACATTGAAGACAACTCCAATCTAGTAAACTATAAGTTGGAAGAATACTTTAATTAATTAATTATTTTTTAATAACGATGTAATTGACAGTATGAGAAAGTATGAAAAAGTCCTATGAGTGTTTCAAAACAGATGTTTTCTTTAAACCATGAGTGTTTCAAAAAACCATATGTGGAAAACATTGAGATAACGGTGCAAGCCTACCCACTAGGAGTAGGTAGGACCCCCACAAGTCGGCAATTCACCAAGAAAATAACAATCAACAGTAGGCGTTATTGCCAACTTGATTAGCAAACTACAGTCACACAACAAATAATAATTATTTTTATATTTGTAAAAAACGTTCACGGACCTTTTTCCGCCTCCTATATAAACAGAAAGACCATCTGTTATGACAGTCCACTTCACTAGAGCTTCATTTTTTGCAGCTATTAACATTTCTAATTTTACTTTCTCTTACACCTAGTAAGAGGAAGTGTTGTAATCGTGTCAAATTTTCGATATCGAGTTTTCACCGGAAATAGACGTTTTGAGGTGCCCGAAGTCCGAATAAGTGGTTTTTAAAAATTGGTGTGTGTGTGTGATCAAACAAAACGGAAAACCGCTGAAGATTCAATCTTTATATTTAAGTTCCACCCACAGCAAACATTAAGATTTTGGTCAAAATCGGTCGAAAAT